>PVIR01038587.1:0-14462 GCA_004026965.1 Petromus typicus | reverse complement strand
ATTATCTTTTGCATTATTATCAAGTTTGTAGCAATATTATGAATCTATTTTGCTTTCTGCAATAATAATGGTATGTTTTCCAAAGTGTCTTCTATCCTTTTACAAATATGTTCAATTCTTTATCTTTTAAACAAGGATAATTACACTTATACCACAAGATTGTTGTGAAAATTAAGTAAAATAATGTGTATAATACACTATTAAAATTAGTGATTTTCTAGCCAACTGTAAAGGTGCCTGATTGTTAATTTATAGTTGTTCTTTTTCATCAGATTATCAACTCTATCACTAAAAGAGGATCTTACATTCACTTGCTCTCCTTTCACAGCATGTAATTAGATGGCATATCCTCCTTCAGCAGATGATAATTTGTAGAAATGTAGAAAAATGATAGATAAAAGGTCATTGGTTTTTTTTTTACTATTTTACATCTATTACTATTTTACATTTTTACTATTCATTATACCTGCAATCTTGTCCCACCAGAATATTCTTTTTGGCCAAACTAAAAATAAAATAATGAGTCACAGGTTGTAGGTAATTTAACCAGATGGGAAGGGACAGAGTACATGTCTTTTAGGACTGTTAGTGCCAGTCTCTCAAGTAGCTGAGAAGTTGATCTTTTATGATGGCAAAATTTGTACCAAAGGTTGTACAGTTCTTATCTTTACCCAGGAATAAGCTGCATTTATAGTGAATGTAATCTCTCACCACAGCTGGACAAAAACCACCTCTCCCTATCCCATTCAGTCCTTTTGAAACAATTTTGAAGAATGTTAAAGAGCAGAGACCAGAGCACTTTTCATTTTTCTCTCATTACCTCACTATAATGAGAAAACAATACTTTCCTCTCATGTGATCACATGTTGTGTCATTGGGCACCAGGAATTTAATGTAATCAAATATTACACTAGAACAATCATCATTTGCCTATTTGGATACACTAACTCTAGTGTTTCTGCTACCCTCCAAAAAACAAAAAGAAGTTTTATGTACATGCATATCTCTATCTAAATTTAACCACAGTTCTCCAAGCATTTTTAAGAGTATATCTAGCACTGTGTGTTATATATTGTGAAATAGAAAATGCTCAATGTAAAATAGGGTAAAAGGGGAAAATGTTGAGATTGTAACAAAAAAGTAAGGAAACAAATTTTATGTATATGGGGGGGGTGGTAGGGTGGGTAGGGCTATGGGAAAAAAAAAAAGAAAAATGCATTGATGCATCTACCTTAGCCACATTAAAAAAAAAAACAAAAACAAACAAAAAAAAGAGTATATCTCTGTATCAATTGCCAGGCATAAACACATAAAAGGTAAAAGGGCAAAGATGCACACAGAGTAAGGCAGCAAGATAGCCATGCAGAGGTCACACCAGGTCAGAGCACACTGTACCAGCTCCATTAATAGCTACTGAGAGTAGAGGAAGACACATGACAAACACCAGTGAGTGCAAGCCAAGGCACTCACAACTGAATAAAGTCAACCAGTCTTTAGCCACTCTACAGGCAGCAAACTACAGTAAAAGACATAAAGTGCTATACAAGAAGAAACTTCTTGTAGATGCTATGGTGAATATGTAGGAGTGTATTTGGAGGACCTAAGAAAATGATGTGCATGTCTTATATATCTGAATGTTGGATATAGAGTCAGGGACAGAGAGGCATGAGAGACAGGAATGTGGTTCATAACATTTGGTATGAGTTGTTATGAAGCAGAGAAAAAGCTATAAGACAAATGTACTTGAAAATTCCAGGAGACAGAGTCATTTTGGTTAGGTGTCACATACCTCAGTAAATCACAGTCCAAAGTCTATTAAGTCATTTTTATCCAGTCCTTCATTCAAACATTCAGTTTAATCCACAAATTTCTCAATAAAACTCTGTGGTTAAGAGCACCAGGCTTTGGAGTCAAATTCTCTGAAATTATGTTCTAGCCCAACAATAACTGACCAGAATTAGTAGTATAACTTGCTTGTTCCTCACTTTCTTCATCATAGTACATTTATTTTGAAGATGGTACAAAAGTTAAACAAAAGATGCAGCAAGTGCTTGCCACATAAATTTCAAGATAAGTTAGCAGTTGTTATTCCACAAGTATTTACTGATCAGCTTTTATATATGGGGCACTATAAGAGCTAGCTGTAAGATAATCAAGGAATGAAAAAATGTATAGTTCCTATCAAAGAATTTTCCATCTAATAAGAAAAAAAAGAAATGCAAATAAAAACTATTACAGCTAGCTGACTACAGTGATTATAGAAAATACTTTAAAACTTGTATATTATTTTTAAAAAAGAATATCCCCATGTAGGGATATCATAGAAAATGTATGAATAAAATCCCAAATTAGCATAGATATGATGTAAACAATACCTGGGAGTCTAGAGTTTGATATTTAGGGTGAAATTTTCCAGGTGCAATACATTCAAAATTTGAATGGGAAGGAAAATGAAACTCAATTATATATGATGAAGAGTGCCAAAGTAAGATATTTAAAACTTATTTCTTATGTTAGTTAGTATTCTAGTTGCTGAGAGAAAATACCCGGCACCCAAAGTTAAAGAAGGAAAAGTTTAGTTAGTTAGCAATTTGTAGAGGTTTCAATGCACAATTGTCTGGCTCCAAAGCAGGGTGACATAGCAGATAGCCATCACACAAGAGAGGTAGTTCATGGTGAGCAGAAGGTAGTAAAGCAAGAAAGCAAGGGATGATCACAGCTCCTTTATCTTTGATATCTTATCAGGCCACTTGGAGCAGGCAGCACTCACACTCTTAATCTTAGTGTCATTGATCCTGCCATTCCAGCATGAATCAGTCAATCCCAGCTTCACACATTCTAAATCCAGCCACCTCTGAAAAAGCACACCTCCCCAGTGCATGAGGCTTTGGTGGGGTTGGGAGGTGGGACATCTAGACATAAGCTATAACACTTCCTTTGAGAAAATATTGAAGGGCTTATGATTAAAAGAAAGAAGATTATAATTATATTTTAGGGTAATTAATGAAGCAAGAGTATTTTAAAGATAACACAATACGAAGAAAACCAGTTACTGGCTAATGTCATTACACCTTTCCAAGGCAGCTTGAGCTTAAATGACCTAGTTATGGAAATAAGATCCAAATAGAGAGGAGAAAAGGAAGGAATCATTCCATATTCCCTATCCAGGACCTCAAAAAGATCTTTTAAGGGCCTTGTCTTATCAACCTGTTAGGGAAAATGTTATGTAAAGATTTGAGGGCTAGTGGAAAATGTCTTGTTCAATGTCTTGCCAATTCTGACAAGAACAAGGGATTCTCATTGTGATAGAGAAGTAAAAGATAAAAATAGGTGCTAAGAAGCAAAGAAATAAGAAAGGTGTCTGAAAAGTAAATACAAAACATATATAAATCAAAGAACTCAGGTAAGAATTCTGTTACTTTCTTTGTAGTATTAGTTACATAAAAAGTTAAAGAATTCAATTTAGTAGGTAGTTACATAAAAAGTTAAAGAATCCAATTTAAAAATTATCAAAATATTTAGGCAGATACTTCACAAGTAAAGAAATATAAATGGACAAGTAAGTGCATCTTTTGCCATTAGGTAAAATCACAGTAACATAAACTATACACACCAAAATGTCTAGACAAACTAAAATAAATGCTGGAAGAATATAAAGTAACCCTAGAGCTTTTATTCATGACTGGAAAAAGGATAATAAAGTGGCATAACTACTCTGGGAAAAGCTTTGGCAAATTTTCTTAAAAGTAAACCTAAACATCATCTACTCAATGGCATAATTTCAATCACAGATATAACTGCAAAGAAAATTACAACTTATATCTACAGAAAGACTTGCAAGCCACAGATAGGTTTAAACTGTCTGATATTTGCCTTTTGGAAATATTTTTCTAGCATTAGCACAGATAATAGATTGGAAGGAAAGGTGCATAGACTAAGCTATAGAAGTAATCCTAGAGAGAGATGGGATGGTTGGAGATATTTAGAACTTCAGAGTTATAGATTTATTGAAGAAGCAGCTTGAAGGTAACTTTGGATTGCCTGGTAATAGATTCCACAGGGGGAGAAAGGAAAGAGAGTTGGCGCTATCAAAGATAAAACCTTGGACCTCAACTAGGACAGTGAGTTGCTCTGGCCATGACCCCCATTTGTCCTCTACATTTTCACTGATTCCTGTCTCTGGAAAGAATTCCAGCTGCCTATCTAGTCAACATTCTATTGGTTTCAATGAGGATTAATTAAAAGATGCTGGAGAAACCTATCCTCTACTTGCAGAGTAGCAGCTGCTTTAAAAGCATTTAACTGGCTGGCAGGGTAACCACTATTTGTTAGAATTCTGTAAGGGACAGATAAAAGCAGGCACTGTCCTCCTCTGAGAAGACTTCTCTGTCTTCAGTATTAACAAATGCTCATTTTCTACAAGCTCACCATAAAGTTCTTAGGCTGAAAAGTTTAGGACACTTTAAGTTTCTTTTGTCTCTAACCTGACGTACCTCTAAAAAAGAAAGGAAAGTGTCAGGGGAAGATCAGAAAAAAAGGAAGTATTTCCTTCCCATGCATACAGTGAGTTATGGAGACAACTTGCTCATGAGTCTTCACCCTCAGCCTAGAAAGGTGAGAATGGGGAAGCTCAAGACTAAGATGGTCTCCTCACCAGTGAACAACCAAGCCAGAAGGGAAACTCAGGTAAAATAGGCTCAACTTTGCCTCTAAAGTGTAGAGGGGTGAACAGGGCCAGTTTGTCTGCCCCCAAGTGAAATCTGCACCCAAGTTTTAAGAATAGCTGCCAGCCAGTTTAACTGACACTTTCACTGACTGCCTTTTAACCGACAGATGGGGTCCTGTGCTTTATTAGGAGGCATGTACATTTCCATGGTCTGAATTAGATTTCATAAAAAGACTTGTTTTATAACATTTCATATCAAAGCCCACAAGGAGACTTTCTAACATTACTCTTCTCTAGTGCTGCTGCTTAAGATAACAAGACCACAATAGTCGAACAGGTCAAACGAGGAACATGAATAAATTCAGCAACTAAGTCCAAGCATAGCACATATAAAACAGGAATAAAACATTCCGTTAAAGAAACACCTTAATTTTCCCATGTTCTCAACTTAACAAAAAATAATGTATAAAAGAGAAACAAGGTGTAAAGATTCAAAGCATAAGCAATTGACAAATGATGATCATTTTTGATTATTTAAGTGAGTCGCAATGTAGAATCTATGAAACAAAAGCAAACTTGTACATCCTTCCCATTATCTCACTAGGGTCTCCAAAATGATCTAGAGATGGTATAGGATCTCCAGATGTTATAAGGGAAATATTATAATTCCCATCCTATTAGATCCCTGTCATACCAAGTTCATGTTCTCTAAACTCAAAGAATGAATTCTACTCCACAAAGAGGAACCAAGATTGATAATATATAGACTGAGTGTTTTCCCTCAAGCTGAATACTGAAGGCCTGACCCTTATGTGATGGCACTTAGATATGATAAGGAGGAAAAGAAGAAATTTTAAAATGTGGGCAAAAAGAAGACAATGAAAATCATAATTGAACAATGTAAAAATATAGTCTCAGGACAAAAGCCCCATTTATACTTTTTCTTTTCCTCTCTTCTCCAAATCTTGGCAATTTCCTTTCACTTGGAAATAGGATTAGCGATTTCTCTTTACTTATGAGTGCTTCTTTTAACCTGTGTATGGATCACATTTTCCCCCTAAAACAAGCTTTCTCCTAAAAATAGTTTATTATCTTTCTGTGGGTAGGCCATCATCCTCCACTTATTAACCAAGACTGACATTATAAATTGTCAAATTCCAGATCTGCCCCACCAAAAGCACATAAATATACCCAATTCCAAATTGTAGCATGTGTCTCTCTGCAGGGCCTGCACTCTACACTTGAGTGTGTACTAAAATTTCTATATCATAAACCCCTTTCATGGCTTTCCCGATGCTTCCTGAAAATCCTTTTTCCAGGAAGTCAGAAATCTCCGAACATTCTACGTTGAGGGTGAGTTAAGTTCCTCATCCAGCCCAAGAACATCCTTAGACTCAGTCCAGTAACAGTGAGAACTTTTGGAGTTAATTAGAGTTTAATGAAATCATGAGGGTAAAGTTTTCAAATAATAGGTTTAGTTTTATACATATGAAGAGACATCAGAGAGTGCATTCGTTTTCTCAGCCATGTGCAGGTGCAGGAGACAGAAAGGTGGGCATCTCCAGTCAGAAGAGGGCCCTCACTAGAAACTGAATAGAACAGAATCTTAATCTTAGACTTTTTGGCCTGTGGAATTTTGAGAAATAAATTTCTCTTGCTTAAGCCAGACAATCCGTGGCATTTTGTTATGCACCATTAGCAAAGCCGGGTAGCAAATAAAAAAAATAAAGGTTTAATGCATGAAATAGTAATTTTATATTTCTATATAAATTATATCTCTGATTAAGCAAGAATATGAGAGAGCTTTGTCTTTATAGAAATGAACAGGTTGAAAGAAAGAAGGAAGGGAAAATTGGTGGATTTACGTGGTCCTCTTTCTGAAGTATCTAAAAATTAATGGATGGTAGACAATGAATATCAATGGACAATGATATCATAAAAATATGCAGCAAGGCACCGTGAGTGTAAATAGAAAAGAACACTATGTACAACCCAAAATAGTGTGTTTCAATTTCAACAATGATCATAACTTAAAAGAGAGAAAGAATAGAGACAGAGGACTTGACCAGTGAATTGTAGTGTACAATAGATTTGTAATAATCTCATTTCAGAGATGTAAAAAGAGCTGACAACATGGATTGCAAAAATGAACAAAATATGATGACTTGTTTTCTCATTGCTGGTACATAATACTCAGCAACCACAACTTAAAAGAAGAATGGTTCCTTTTGGTTTCAGTTTGTACCAGTCTGTACATAGCTGGTTCCAAGGCAGGGTGGCGGCATGGCAAAGGTAGAGGAGCAACAGCTCTTGACATGGCAGCTTGTAGCAGAGAGTAAAGTCAGGGGAGAGGGAGATACCCTTTTATTGTATATAGGTAAGTTAATTACATGTCTTTCAGGCAGTAAGACAGCTGTCCTGCGAGGAATCAGCATGGAGGATGATTGAGCCAACATGAAGGACAATCAAGACACATTCACTGAAAGCCAGAATTCTAAAAGAAGTGAAACTACCATAGCCACCTAGGACGAATAGCACTCATTGATATTCTAAATATCAACCACCTGGGTGAGGGAGAAAGATCTTCCCACCTTGAACCTTCCTCACCTCATAGCTCTGTCCTATAAAACATCTTTGAGAAACAAGGTGAGCAGATAACTCACATGTTGGTTCCCTTTCTGTATCACTGAGGCAGAAGTTGTCTTTCTGTCAACAGATTCTTTCTAATCTTAACTTCTGTTGTACATAAAATTCATTATTTGATTTTAGAGAACATGAACTGGCATTTTAGATATCTAGCAGGATTGAGAGTTACATCTGTTCCCCTTATATCACTTCCAGGCTATACACCCCATGACCCACCTCTTCCAGAGGCTTCATCTCCCATCTCTGAATAATATTCAGCTGTGAACACATCAGTAGACTAATCCATTAGTTTCACGCCCTATGATCCAATTACCTCCCTAAGGCCTCACATATAAATACACACAGTCTGGGGGTACATGAAGACATGTTACACATCTTGGGGCTAAGGAACAGATAACTGGCAGTGAGAAGCAGGCTTCTGGGTCAAAGCTAGAAACTTATGTGACATAAACAAAGCCTCTGCAAAACTAGGATGCCACCTCATGCCTTCAGGAAAGGGTTTGGAGAACATGGAGGGCTAATGTTCATCTCCTTTATTTGTTTTTTTAAGGAGCTCTTGCCAAAGAAAAACAGAATGAGAAAGAATGTTGTAGTTTGAAAGCAAAGTCAGAAGCAAGCCAAAAATGTGGGTCTCCTCGGACCATTTCTTCTGGACTTCCAGATAAAAATCAAGACATCTGGTGGGGGAAAGAACAAAAGCAAAAAAAAAAATCTAAAGAAAAGCCTTGTGCAGAAAATAGTCATTAAGATTTCTCAGTTCAACAAAAGAGCTTAGCTTGGCTGAAGAGAACAGATTATGATATTACCTTCCCATCTATCATTTCAAATGAATTTAAGATAGATAATTAATATTTCTACGTAAGTAATTTAGGAGAATTCATGTCTATCTAATTAATTCATGGGAATTAAAGGTGAAAATGTAGAATTTGTGCATATAATTAGTGACATAGGGAATGAACTAGAGCAAACAAAAATAGATGTTTGAAATATTTGTAGAAACTGCAAGATTCCCTAAAAAGACTTACATCAGTAAAACAATCTAGAGACCTCTGGCAACAGTGAGGAAGGCAGAGACTTCAAACCCCCATCGAAGTAGCCCTGGAGAATAATCCATGTATTCATGCTGTATATGGTTAAAAGTCAGAGAGCAGCTCTGCATGGTGCCATGATAACAGGGCAGCACAAGTCAGTCATCTCAACACCCTGGGAATCTGACACAGGCGCCTCACCAGTTCCAGCTCAGCTTGAACAATTTTCTGACAGAGCAAGATCCTGTCTCATTCATTCATTTGATAGCTAGAGAAGTAGCTAGGATACAGACCAGGATTCTATCTCCAGTTCAAGAAAGAAAGAGAAAAAGTTATCACCATGCTCTTATAAGTAATCAAAAAATAGATGTATATTTATAGTGTTAAGCTTCAGGGACACTAAATCTGTGGGACTAAGTATGTGGGGACACGTGGGGGCCCAAAGTGAGAGACCCAGACAGGGACATTGTCGGTTCCAATGAGCCCACTCACCATCCAGGAGCAATGCAGGTTTCATTTGGTTTGGATTATGGAGGGCATGTCAGTGGGTCACAGAAAGCTTAGAAATCACAAGCGGTCCTCAGAGGACAGGTCAGCAGCTTATGGAGGATGTGGAAGACACATCACGACATAAACCTGCTCTTTTCCCTAGCCCATCCATTCAGAGGCCTGCCAAAATCGCAATCTAAAGAGCTTGTTAGTCTATAATAGACATTTTCTCTGTTCTCTCCCTCAAGTTACAAGATCCAGTGTCAGTGTCAGAAAAGCAGGCTTTGAAAGGAGGTGGGGAGAAGGAGAGGGAGAGGCAGAGAGAGGGAGGGGGAGAGAGAAAGACTGAGAGAGAGAGAGAGAATCATGCATGTGGGTGTGCAAATATTTGCTAGTGTTTCAGAAAAGATGTGTAGGTCAGAGTATTTGGTCACACATAAGGGTCATGAATTGACTAGGCACATGGCTTGACCGACTCCTCAGCCTCAGTGGAAGTCGGACTTCCAGGAAAGACAGATGGCAGAAACTTTTTTCAGGAGAAGAAAATAACTGCACAAACGCAGAAGATTCAGAAGCTTCCAGAGCTGGTACAGCAGTGGAAACCCTGCCATCTTGGACTGAAAGGGACAGAGAGAGAAGAGAATACAAGAAGGTAAAGCACCTTAAAATTCTAAAGCAGTAAACACTCTGTTAACATCACTCACATGTAAAAGTATATCATCTTTCATGTAACAAGAAAGATAACTCCAAAGGCACAGGCTCAGACCCACTGGGCAGAGGTCCAGTCTCCAACAATTATTCTCACACCTTGAATTCTCACAGAACTTGTTTACTAAATTTTAAAGCTTCTTGGGGTACCAATGGCCTTCCTTCTCTTCTGCTTCTCCCTCTTCTTTTCTTTTTCTTCGTCCTCCTCCTCCCTCTCCTCTTTCTTTACTTCTGGCTTCTGCTCCTTTATCTTCCCCTCCCCCTTCTCCTCTTTCTTTTTTGAATAAGAGCATCTGTAACTGACACCCTTTCATTGTCTCACCATGGTATTCAGGAGCCAATAACTTGTTTTCTGGTTGCAAATATTCGAGGAAGAATTATGTTTCAGGATGGTTAATACCTGAAGTCTTAACCACCCTGATCTAAATTATTTATATGATTAGTTTAGTGTCTGTGGAGCTAATAAGATTTAGATGGCTCTTTAAAGATTAAAATAGTACAATAATGGGTTTAAATTTCTGCATGAACTTGAAATGGAGTTGGTGCATTTCATATATGAAATTGATGTGGTAATTAGGGGGTAGAAATTGGATGATAGTAAGTGAATAATAAATGGCCCCAAAAGATACAAATGTCTTGATTCCCAGAATCATTTAATATTATCTTTAAGTGCAAAAGGAATTTTGTGTATGTGATTTTCTCAAGGATCTGGAGATGAGAGATTTTTGTGGATTATCCAGGGAAAGACATTGTAATCTCAAGGGTCCATGTAAGAGAAAACAAAGGTCAGAGGGAAGTTGCTGGCTCATAGAACAGGCTACAAGCTAAGAACACAAGTGTCTTCTAGAAGTTGGAGGTAAAAAAATAAAAAATAGACCCCCTCTTAATGTAGAAGGGGCATTGCTCTTGATTTTAGTCTTCTGACCTCCAGATGTGTAAAAGGATATCCTTTTATAGGCTGACTCTCTCTACTTCTTCCCCTCTAAATTCCTAAAGGAGATGTATGCAGCCTCATTAGCCAGACTCCACCCCAAAGCTCTCTCCCAAACACCACTAAAGATTATCCACCAATTGCCAAATCCAAACACTATTGTTTAGTTCCAGACATACTGACTTCTAGATCACATTGGAGATTTTGTATCAGTCCTTACATTTCACAAGAACGTCTTCCTTGATGTCAGCTATACCATCCTCTTCCAAGTCTACTGTTCTTTTTACACCACTCACCAGGACTGTCTGGGTGTCTATTTGCAACTCACTTTCTCAGCCACCATTGAATTCTAGCCCATGACTTGTTCAAATGCTGTACATATCTTGTGTCCTCTTTTCCCTGAGTAGAATGTGGTTCATTTCTTCACCTGTGGTTTATTACAACAGCTTCTTCATTTCCAGACCTAAACCTGTTCCCTCCATTTCATTTTCTATTGTCCTGAAGGGGTAACTTAGCGAGCATGGAAACCTGCTCATGTCCCTCCCTCACTGAGCATCCGTTACCATTTCCTCACTGTTTTCAGATTTAATATCCTATTAGGATTGCATCACTTTTTAGATTTCTGCAACACTATTGTTTAATGAGAAATAATATTTTAATTTAGATAAATTATCTAATAAGTGTTCCAACATGTATTCACTTCAATGTATTGATTTTGGCTTTTTTTTTTTTTAGGTGGAGGGAGTTGTTATTGTTTGGTTTTTGATTTTTGACTTTGTAATTCAGGTTGGTCCTAAACTCATTATGTAGCTCAAGTTGACCTCTTAACTCAGACTGATCCTCCTGCCTCTGCCTCCTGAGTGCTGGCATTACAGGCCTGCACTACCACATCCAGCATCATTTTAATATATCCATTAAGTTAACTAGCCTCAATTCTCCATGTATAAAATGGAATAATAACCACATAGTTGTCATAGGATTAAATGAATTTTGTCAAAAGATCAGATACAAGGCAATAGGAAACAAATATTTTTATTACCGGGAAATACTGAGACCCATGAATAGAATCCTAGATAGCACATGCTTCCTTAAGTTATAAGCCAAGTCTCAAAGCCTCATGCTGAGTGGTCACATTCATGTCAAAGCATTTGCACTGAAACATTTTCTGGACATTCTTCATGATAGTCACTGACACAAAATTATCAAGTGTATCTGAGCATGTGTTTTTTACAGTGTCTTCTGCACATTTTATACACTGATGACAACACAATAATCAGAATACAGAAATTTCTTCCAGTCAGAGTTTATCTTCTAATGGAGAATACAGACAGTAACAGGGGAAGAAAAAATTACATTCTCATTAGAATGAATGAGGCTGGCAGAGGAAAAAACACACAGGGAAGAGAGATATATTGATGGAGAAAAGGTAGGATTTTAGGAAGGATAGATAGGGAGTGTCACACCAAGGTAATTTCCTGCCTTTTATTCTTGAAAGACAATGGACTGGGTGGGGACAGAAGAGCCCTGAGCTGGCATGAGCCGCTGGGTCGGTGGAGTGGTGGGGAGAACCGTGTGCTGAAGCAAAGAGGACAGGGCCACTAGGAGGGAAGAAGTCCACAAAGGCAGGCAAGGAGGCAGGCGATGAGAGTGATGAGAAAGTAAGGACTGTGACTTGTCCTCAAATGTGACAGGAAGGTGTATCATGGTAAAAACAACGGGAATTTTAGTCTTAATAGATGTTCTCATTTATATTGAAAATTTGGATAATGCATGTATATGTGATTCTTTTGCTTTAGTGTATTTGAAAGGAAAAACCCTGAAATGAAGTTCAAAGGCACATGTGGTATTGCACATCTGGGAGGCCAGCATTCCGGGACACTGTGATGGGTGAATTACAAGTTCAAGCTCAGTTTGGGCAACTTAGTGACTCAGCAGGACTCTGTCTCAAAATGAAATTTTAAAAAATTAGAAAAAGGGCTGGAAATGTAGTTCAGTGTGAAGGTCCTAGGTTCAACCTCCACTCTCACATATACAGAAGAAAAGATGCCAAAGGAGGGAAAATAAAATTTAACATAAAAATACGTTAAGTTTGCATTTCTTAGGTACTTGACAATCTAATACTTTACATATGCAGTTTTCTTTTTCATTTTTTTCTTTATGAGTATTATTTAAATGGCTTTTCTTAAAGTTTTCTTATAAAACAAAATTAAACATTTTAGGAAGATAACTTAATTTTTTAAAGATTACAATAGGTAATATTTCTTTAAAAAGCTTGTCCTATAATATATTCAATTTAGGTTTCATTTGTAAAACTGTTAATCCAATTTGTAAATAAATAATATATACTATTACTGAATGTTTATACTGTGTATGGATTAGTAATTACTTATCAGTCTTATAAATGATCTATTTACTTTTTATTCTGCAGAAGGGCTGCTGGGAAATAGCCTGCCTGAAGGAGACTACAGTCATGGCTACAAAAGTCAAGCAAGCACACTAGTCTGTGACATTTCTGCCACAGGCTTTTTCAACACCTGTTGATCAGTCAATCAGAGGAAACCTTGGGGGTTGAAGATACTCTAGCTCTGTGGAAATTCCTTCCCAAAATAGCAAGGGCTGAGCAAATTGCTGGGCCGACAGAAGCAGACACAGGGCGAGCCTCAGGACAGTGCAGCAGAACAACTGTCTTCAATGGTTGGCATATCTTTGGTGTCTAAATTCTTCTTTGATCCAACAGCTGATTTCCTCCTTTGTCAAATTCTTCCTTTCTGTTTTCCCAGGGAGTGACAGGCACGTCCTTCCACAGCAAGCTTCTGTGGGAAGCAGCTTTAAGATGGCCACACAGCTGTCCGCAGTTGTTCGGCACTATTCATGAGTTCCTTTGCTAAGTACCCTAAGAGGCCTAGAAAATGAGGATCTTAGGAGAAAGGGAATGGTGTTAGTTTAAGGCCAAATAAGTGTCTAAGTCATTTCTAAATATTCGACCATCATAAGTGATTTTTTTTTTCTCTAGGGAAAGAAAAAAGGGAAAGAGATACCATCCAGTTTAAGGAAACTTTAAAAAATAGCCTCGATGTTTTAAAAATATTATACTAATTCAATTTAAAACTATTTCCACTTACAGGAGGGCAAAAGTCAATATACTGGATAAGTTAGCTTGAATTCTTTAGATGGTCATTTTAAAATTCTATGAGCTTATGAGGCATTCTATTAATTGTACATTTAGATTTTTAAGAATTTTTTCTATTTCAGTGTGGAATTGAAGTCTTTACAAAAAGTGTCCCTGTAGTTAGTATTTCATGCTCACACTCAGTCTAAAATAGAGTATGCCAAAGGACGTGACACTTTAAAGGTATCTAGATGGAAATGAATGTTCCATGTGCAGAATACAGTCCAGTGATGATTTACAAATCAACCAGCAGTAGAGATAAGCTTGCTACAAGTACTTAAAAATCAATGAAATTTGTTTTTAATTTACCAAATTGAAATATACTGTGTAATTATTGATTCTCTCTTATATATCAAAAGAGCTTCAATAATTATGCTCTCACAGATTAATTAAGAAGGATTTTCATAAGATTGAAGGGACTTGAGACTATGGAATAAATCATAAATGTAAAGCAGTCTGATACATATTTCAAATACAAAACAAAAAAATTTTATTTAATCTTACTTTCATTCATATCTTACAGATATAATCAGTGAACAAATGTGCTCATTGTATTTTGTATTTGGCATATATTTTCTGTCATTTTTTACTACTTTTGAAAGCATGTTTTTTTTTGTTTTGTTTTGTTTTTTAGGTTTTTTTGAGACAGGGTCTCGCTTTGTGGTTCAGGCTGGCCCTGAGCTCAGCCTCAAACTCACATCACAATCCTCCTGCCTCTGCCTCCCAAGTGCTGGGATTACAGGCGTGAGCCACCACGCCCGGCACTGTGGTATGTGGTACTGGTTGCTGCTGGGTGTGGGTCTCCACACCCAGTATTGTTATGTG
>PVIR01038586.1:0-14465 GCA_004026965.1 Petromus typicus | reverse complement strand
AAGATATGAGGCATTTTGTTCACCAAGATTTTGTCACAGAAGGTATGTATTAGGTATAACTATGCCACTTACTAAGGCTGCACATAGACACAACCCACAAAAGTGTCACTAGATGGAAGCAATTCTTCTACAAAGTGATTTAATGTGTACACCATGCTAGGAAAAGATAAGTCAGGAGAAATGATAGCATAATATGCATAAATGCATTGCTCAGTTATTTATTGGATGCCCATTATATGCCTAGAACTAGGCTATGGTATTAAAAAAACAATCCCATTGCCAATAAAGTAGTCTGTTCCAATTATTGGTGCTCTGTCTAAGAGAGGGAAGCAAAAGTCCAAAGAAGTTGAGTCGCTTGCTCAAGTCCACCTGTGCTGAACAAATGCCAGAGTAGAAGCTCTGTTTTCCCAGAAGTCTCCGAGGGGCCAAGGCCTTGGGGGGTTGAGGTGGAATGAGAGAGAGGCTGGGGCTGGAGCAATAAGTGACAGCATGAGTGGGGTCACAGGCCTGGAAGGAAATCACACCGTAAGGAGTCTCTTGACTTTTTACCGGATAAATATAGTGCAAGGGAGCAGGAGCTGCAGTACAGCTTGCAATTAGATGACCCTCCCCCCCAAATCTCATGATTTCTATGAGGTGGCTGAATCTACAGTGTGTGACTGATTCACGGTGGGGCTAGGTCCAAGGGCTTTACAATTAAGGGAGTGAGTACTAACTGTCCTAAGTAGTCTGAATAAAAGGGGCAGGAAGAAGCTGTTAACCTCCCTTGTTTTTCTACTGCGTGGGTGCCATGTTGCTTCTCCTCTGCAATGCCCTTCTGTTGTCTCCCCTGCCCTGAAGCCAGCTGACTAGGAACTGAAACCTCTACAAACTTGGAGCCAAATAAACCTTTCCCTTTTTAACTGTGGGTGTCAGGCATTTTGTCCCAGCAATGAAAGAAAAGTAACCAACACAAGTTGTTATTGGCTCAACAAAGAAAAACCATGTGTGGCAGAGTGAGCACCAGCAGGCAGTAGGCAACCTGCATTCTCATCCTGCTGCACCCCTGACCTGGAACTTGTCCCGCTTCGCAAAGCCAGTCTCTGCACGTGACACTGTTCCCAACAGGAAAACCAATGGACTGGACTGCAGCGGCGACTCCCAAAGCCTGGCTACCAGTGGGAACCACTTGAACAGCGTTAAAAATCCCTGGAAGCCTGGCCCCAGCCCCACAGACTCTGACAATGTTTAAAAGCTCCCCACATAATGCATGTACAGCCAAGGTTGAAAATCCCTGGATGGGGAGGTTTCTGGGGCTTCTTTAGCCCCAGTATTCCTTTATCTACCATGCATGGCAATAATCCTCACAATTTAATGTGCACAAGAAGCGCCTGAGAGCACTTTTTGAAAAAACGTACATTTCTGGTGTTTAGCATCAATAGAGATTCCAGTTCAGTATGTTTAAGAGAGGCCTGGGAATCTGCATATTTAGAGCTCTCTAGTGCTTAGGAGCCCCCTACAAAGCACATTAGTCTAAGCACTAGCCAATGCCAGGATCTGCTCCTCCTCCCCTTCCTAACCACCGAGCAGTCTTTTAGAGGCAAAGCTCACAGTGAGGAGGGCCGGAAGTTCAGCAGCGCTGCCCCACCCCTACATTAGGCCCATCACTTGTCCTGCTCGGGGCTGACAGATGGCAGGAGGCCCCTTGGATTTCAGGAGAAACGACACGGTGCTGAGGCAGAGGCACAGACTGCAGCCGAGGGATGTCCACAGTGCTGCTCAGATCCACATCAGCTGAGCGTCCTGTGACCTCAGCAGGGATGCCGTGGACCATTAGCCCTTCTCCAGGGTACCCCAGACTGGTTTCCAACCATAGAAATAACGCCCACCATCTCTGGGTACATGGGCAGGAAATGAGGCCCAAAGCTGACTGTAATTTAGCGTTCATTTGCATTTTTAAATTAGTTAGGCCGTGGACCGTTGCAAAGCAATGACAGAGAATTTTTATAATAATTAGCCTTGCGGGATGGGGGAGGGAAGGTAGGGAAGGGATGACTCTGCCTTGCGATTTTGCTGGGAGGAAAAACACAGTTCAGCATCTCCATCTCCAGTCACCAGAACAGATCATGATTTCCTGGCCCCCACTGGCCTGTGGACCACAGCAGCTTCTCCTCAGCTCAATAATCCAGTCCACATGTCCTTCTCCGAGGCTAACGCCACCTCCTCTTTCTGCCCCTTAACACCCCCGGTAGCATTTTCTTCTGAAGTTCCTTTTGTTCACTTTGTGGGGGCTGAGTTCAGCTCCACTCCCCACAAACACTCATCCCCACGTGCGTCAGCACCATGAGGAGTTTGCTAAAAATAACTGGAATGGACACAGCTCTTCTGAACTCCTGCCCATTACCTTAACTGAGTCCCCCACACTGTCTGAGGGGCAGCCAGGCTGGATGTGATTGCCCCATATGCTAGGGACAGAAACTGAGGCCTGGGGAGAGTTAGGGACCCACTGGACGCAGCTTTGTAAAGAAGGAAATAAAATCTTTAAACCTCAAAATCTGTATCAAGTAGCTTCAGTCAGATTAAGGCTGGGGGGCAACATTCAAAAAGGACGGTCTGACCTCCCAGTGAAACTGCTCAGGTTGGGGCCCACCCCGCCGCTGCTCCGAGCTCCGTGGGTAACGTGGCGCTGAGACAGGAACTGGTAACTGGAAAGAGAAAAGGCAATTCTGCGCCCTCGTCATGCGAGAAGTGACAGGTCAGGAATGTTTAAGCCAGGGAATACTAAGAAGGTCGATGACAGCTTCTCCAAACAACAGAAAGGCTTCAGATGAGTCAGGACTGCAGAGGATGAGACCTTTGCAGACAGACTGCCAGGGTTTGCAGCTAGGCTCTGCGGTGGCCAGTGGGTGATTCAGGGCACGTGTGTAATTTCTGAACCCTTGGCCCAGACTACTGGTCTGTATGAAAGAAATATCGGTGGAACAATAACCGATTTTCACAAGACTGTCAGAACTATCGACCAAACTAGTGCAAACCAAGTCAATAAAGAAACAGTCAATGGAAGCGAATATTCAATAGACAATAGTCCAGGCTGTACTTATGTTTTCCACATCCAGGGAAGAGCTTTAACTTCATTTAACCTAGCAAATCTCAACAGACAATTTTAATTCTCCATATACAGATGAAGAATTCGAAAACAGATTTAGAGAGATCCACAATTCTTTGCAGCCATAAAGGGCTGTTCCAAACAGTTACTGGCCCATTAATTCTTTCCATTTGGGTGTATTAAAGATCAACTGAATGAGGACAATTCTGCGAGGTTGAACAACACAGAGCTAAGCCCAAGAAACGCGCCACACAGTCTCATCACTTCTAGGCAACACAGGCTTTGTCCTAACTGCGTAACAAAGCAAGAAGGAAGAGAAAAAGAGTAAGGATAGAGAAGAAAAAGAAGTACAACTGTCATTGTAATAAACAGTATGCCTATCTGTGCATAACATCCAAAAGAATCCTCACTTAAACTTTCAAATGAGTAAACAAACTAAGCGAGGTCACTAGAAGAAAGAGCCATCTACAAAGAACTGGTTGTTATTTCCATTTGCAAGTGATATTAGAAGTTCAAAAGCTGCATTTTTAAGTCTAATGTTCATAATAGTCTTAGAAACATCCCGGTTTCTAGAAATAAATGTCACAATACAAAATATCAATACACCACTACCCTCAAAACTATGAAAAATCCCCAGTAAAAACAGAAAAAAAAATCTAATAAGAGGTACATACTCCTGGATTAGGCAAACTGGCATGTTATAAATATTATAAATACACCAGTTCTTCCCAGACTGACCTATAAATTCTATATCATCTGATTTGAACATTAATCATGTTTTTTAATGCATGCTAAAAATCGAAGTTTCTATTTTATATGGGAACTTAAGGCGCCAGAACTACCCAGACACTTTGGAGGCTCAGGCAAGAGGATCTCCAGAGACCTGGTTTGAGACCAGTCTAGACAAAACTTACCAAGGCAGAGTCATTTCAAAATCAGAGTCAGGAAGATAATTCTGCAAGAGGAACATACATGCTACTTTGCTTCAAGGCCTATGATAAATGAATTACACACATCCCTCCCTGTACATTTAGCATTTATACAATGTCCTAAAAATAAGCATATATAAATATGCGTTTACATATATATTCGATGTTTTTTGTATTTTTCTCAAAACTTTATACTTTTTTCTATAGAAAGTTATATAGCTTTTAAATATTTATTACTAACAATTTAGTGTTTTGGTGCTACTGCAAATAATAAACTTTACATAGAGAATGATTTCCTTGTACATAATTTATGCAAAAATTAGACTATCAATAGGTAAAAATACAGGCTCACCAGGTGAGAGGATAAAGGACTTCCCCTGCGGGGGTAGGTTACGGGAGCAGTACTGGGAAATGAAACTAGTTCTTTACACGGAGCTACATCTCTAGCTTTTAGTTTTATTCATTGCTATTATTTTTTATTTTGAGACAGGCTGTCACTAGATTTCCCAGGTTGGGCTTAAAATTGTGATCTTCCTGCCTCAACTTCCCGGATGGCTGGGATTAGTGGTGTGTGACACCATGTTTAGCTAATGAGTAAAGAACTTTCTTAATTTTAAAAAATGTATTAAATAGATATTTATATAGGGAAAATTCTTGATTCCCTACCTATACCACATATATACACTGATACTCAAAATCATTTTATGATCGGCCGGGGATTTGGCTCAGTGGTTCCGGCGCCTGTCTTGCAAGCAGTAGGACCTGGGTTTGATCCCCCGTAGCCACATACCATACTGGGTGTGGAGACTCACCCCAGCAGCAACCAGTACCACATACCACAGTTCCGGGCATGGTGGCTCACGCCTGTAATCCCAGCACTCGGGAGGCAGAGGCAGGAGGACTGCTGTGATGTGAGCTAGAGGCTGAGTTCAGGGCCAGCCTGAACCACAAAGCGAGACCCTATCTCAAAAAAAAAAAAAAAAATCATTTTATGATAGATTCAAAAATCTGAGGGTAGAAAAAATAGTAAAGCACATTGATGAAACCTTAGATGTACCACTTAGAATTATGGTACACTGCTATGTGACTATAACAATTTCATAAAACTATAAAAACTGGAAGTGTATAAAGTAAGGAATTCCCTTCTGGTTAGTCTTGATGTTCTTGGAAGGAACAAGCTATAGGCAAGACAAGAAAGAATTAGCTGTGATCAGCTAATCAGATACCAAAGCTAGATGTCTGGGTAGCTTTTGCCAAACCAAGATTCACCAAACTTTTAAAATAAATGGGAGACTGTGAACATGTTAGGCTTTGCAAACCACGGAGTCTGTGTCACAACCACTTACCTCTACCTTTGCAGCATGGAAACAGCAGTAGGTAATGCATAAATGAACCAAGTAGCTGTGTTCCTACAAAGCTTTATTCACAAAATGGTAGGGGACAGACTGGTCATTCCTGTTTAAGACTGTGAGACCTAATAGTTATTTCAAGCAGATAGAAATATGATGAAAGTTGTGCTTGAGGAAAATCATTCCGATAGCAAATATAAAATCAAGTATTAGATGAAAACACTACTGACATCCAAGACCTAACCAGGGAAGAGGCTACGAAGATGAGGAGGAAAGGGGGACAGGTGGGGTCAGTCATATTTCCCTCCTATCTTTTTTTTTTTTTTTTTTTTGGAGACAGGGTCTCGCTTTGTAGTTCAGGATGGTCCTGCACTCAGCCTCGAACACAGAAGTCCTCCTGCTCTGCTTCCCAAGTGCTGAGATTACAGGCGTGAGCCACCACGCCAAGCATTGTGTTATGTGGTACTGACTGCTGGTGGGCCTGAGTCACCAGGCCTGACATTGTGCTATGTGATTACCAGGGACTGAACTTGGGACCTTGCGCTTGCCGGGCAGGTGCAAGAACCACTGAGCTAAATCCCTGGCTCTCCCTTCTGTCTCTTGAATGCTCACATTATCCATCTCCCTCTCATGGAGAAACTGGAAAGGAAAGCAAAGAGGTCTTTTCGCCCACCCCTACCCTGCCACAGAATTATCCAGAGGAGACAGAATTTGGATTTTCAAAGTCAAGAAAATATTTCAGACTACTTTGTCCAAGAAGGGTTCTGGAAGAGACACCATAACCTGATACAACATGCAGGGGCCTCTATAGCCTTCTCCATGCTTTTGGGGTGTTTAGTCTTTTTCTCTATAAAGAGTCAAATCTGAGTTTTATCCAACCTGGAATAGCTCATGGTGACAGTGGGGGCCAGATATCATCTTTCTATCTACCCTTTTCTCTGCATCTTTTTTTCATCTCAGCCTAAATTTGGAGAGAAAAGATTCCTTAGATCTTCTTTCACTTTCCCCCCAACCTTTCCCTGGCCTCAGCAACAACAAATACCTGCTCCGCTTCCTCTCTACTTTAAGGTTCGAATCCAAAAACTAGCAAAAATCATGTTATTTTTACATATGCCTTCTTTGGCAAGCTGGTGGACAGGGGAGTGAGTGGGTGAAAGCGGGTGTTTGCACGGTCCTCTCGTCCTCACCATTTCTCTTTGCCTGGTGTCCCAGGGCGCCATAACTGCCATCACATCACTTGCCAAGCAAGCCAGCACTCCAGGTAAAGATACAGTGAGGGGTCTGACCTCAATCCGGGAAGATCTCTAAAACAGATCAAGTCAGTGCAATTTCTTGTGCCTCTCACCTTGTATCCTTAATGCCTCTATGCGCATGCATACACACACACACACACACACACACACACTCTCTCTCTCTCACTCACTCACTCACTCACTCACTCACCACTGATGAATTAGTGTGAGGACAACAGAAGAAAGAACACAGCCCTTCTGATCACTGTGCTTAACTGAAAACGCTCCTGGAAATGCTTAAGGAAGGCAAGCGGCTTTCCACCTGAGCCACTCTGCAGCAGGCTAGATCCCTCCGAACGCGGCCTCCTCCTCTGGCAGGTAGGTTCACCTTGTTAATCATTCTGCCTGCATCAGAAAACATTACCTCCGTGACCACAAAATAGCAGCCTCATTACTGGAACCACAGCCTGCAGTCAGATGGATTTCCCCAAAGGCCCCCGAACCTTTCCATTTTATTACCATGTCACTCCTCATTTTAACACATATTAATCACAAAGATACATTTTTCTTGGGCTATGAATTTAACTGAGCTTTTCCAAGCACTTGGTAAAGATTGGTTCAGGAGAGAAAGAAATGGAATGATTAAATTTGTAAAGCAGAATCTCTATCCCTATTTCCGCATGCAGAAACAAGGCAGTGGTCTGATGTAGATTTCAAAAGCAGGCTTAAGGCACAGTTTTCATCCACAGGAGGCTGGACACGCAACGAGTAAAGGTCTGGAGTGCACAGCATCTGGCTAAGGCATGGCTCCTAGCTGTGTGCCTCGGATCAAACTGTGACCCTCAAATTCTCCATCTACAAAATGAGGCTACTTTCCTCCGTGAGTGGTGATGGGGCTGAGGTGACACCCAAACCAGTATCTGCCACAGGGAGAGTTCCGTTTGCGACACCAGGGTTCTGTTCCTTTAAAATGTGTCCCCCTAACAGCCCTACCAACAGCACAGCCATTAAGACAAGACTCACCGAGCTAATCTCTCTCCCCCTTCCCGCTACTCCCAAGAAGCACCACGGCTTGCCCGTATACTTCAGATGATGTTTCGTTTCAGGATTCCACAAGACGTGGAGAGAGCAAAGCCAACCGTTCTATTTCTTGGAGGGTTGAGCAGGTTTCTCTCCCAGGTTCTACTCTTTCAGAAGTGGAGCACCTCTCCATTTCTAGGGCAGAGAAGAAGCTTGTCAGCCTTTCTAAGACTAGAAGCTGTTGACAAGGGCCTTGCAGCGGCCAAGTCCACAAGCAAAAGCGGAGGCTTATTCAAGGCCGAGCCAGGCCACACCCAGGATCGGGGCAGCTGGAGCCCAAACACAGGTCTGCCGCCAAAGGGCTGGGAAAAAGTGGCCAGGTCACACTCAGTCTCTGGCCCTAGGTTTCTTGAGTACTGAGTGAGGACTTCAAATGTCAGGCCTTGGACAGGGGTGGCGAACCTATGGCACTCGTGCCACAGGGGACCGTTTGTATCACTGAAAGCTGTGAGAGGTTTGCCACCACTGCCCTTAGGTCTTGTGGGCTCAGACTGGTGGGTCTACACTAGTAGACCTCATATTCTGTGAATCCCTTGCTCATCAAAGTGAATGCTGTCTCATCATGTTCTATTGCAAGAAGGACTCCAACTGATGCAGAGTCATTCCCATCATGTATCATTTAGTGTCTTTGTCAGCCACAGACACTATTCCAGTCCTCTCATGACAACGGGGCTAAATGAAACACCACCAGGTGGTGCTCGGCCATAAAGGACAGCCGAGCTGCTGTCTCTCCCTTACGTGCATCCTTAGCATGATGCAGCTCAAACTTCCTGCCCTTCTCACATTTGTATCTACAGTCCCAGGATGAGGAAGGACATACTGGTCCATCGGGGGCCACCTGTTCTCTCTTGCCGGACAGAGCAGAGTCCTGTGAGTGGCAACCCCACCAAGCGCTCAGAGCGGGCCTCCCCAAAGGCTGACAAGAGGGAGTCCATAGGTAGCATGATGATAGCTGCTGCAAACCACTCACCTTTCCCAAGAAGACCTGGCTTCATAGGCTTATGTCCTCCCAGCAAAAGGGAAAGAACAAGGCTTGAATTCTGTCCTGGAAGCCAGAAAGAGGCCATCACTGCCAGGGTAGTGTCTCTAAGTACAACGTCTTCTGCAGGCCGGGACTTCTGTTTAGACATGGGATTTCAAACTTCTAAGAGATGGGAATTTTTGGCTCCTTTCTGACAGGTGGAAACCAAGGCTCAAAGAGGCTGAGCAGGGACTGAAGCCCACATCTGTTTGTCTCCAAAATCTGTTATTCACTGCTCCCTGTTCTGACAGCACAAGGAACAGCAATACTCTCCTGTGTCCTATGTGATGAGGTCTGGATTCCTAGGTCAAGAATGCAGAACTTTCTCTTGGTCTCCACCCCACAACAACACTTCGCCACAGGTGAGATGCTGGCAGCTGAGAAGGTCCTCAGAGATACTCAGATGGTGAGGAGATCAAAGACCTCACCCTCTGCTAACCTAGTTCATACCTTCTGGGTTGCTTTGACCAAATAGATGTTCATCACTTTTGATAGATGAAAAAGAAAACTAATATTATTTTTAAACTGCAAAACTGGGGAAGGAAAAAAAATACAATTGCATTTGAATCTTCTCCAATAGTTCTACTCCTGAAGTCATATTTCCTAAAGGAAACAGAGTTGAATTAGAAAAAAATCTAAAGCCTATCTCCAAAGGCCAGACATTATAAATCCTATCTTTTGAAAGCTAGTTTCTATTTCAGCTTCTTTCCACGGAAAAGGCAGGATGAATGGCTCAAGGTCTCCTTGCATCAAATAGCTAGTCTTCCTTGTGTGGCCTTCAGTTGAATCTGTGATTTATCTCTCATGGATTCAGTCCCAGAATATGCCCATTCAGTAAAAGGACTTGTGACTTACCCAACAAAATAATCCACATTTCCTATTCTAGATTTTAAAAACTTAAGATCTCAGTGCAGAGGTGAGTGTTTTCCAAAATTACCATCAGAAATCTAGGGCTTTGTAATATGAAAACAAACACATACACTCTGTGTGTGTGTGTGTGAGTGTGTGTGTGTGTGTGTGTGTGTGCGCGCGCGCGCGTGTGTGTGTGGTGTGTTCATAGTTTAGAGGTGAAACCATAAACAGATGACTTCTGCCAACTCTGACCCATGGTCCAGTGACCAGGAGAATGACTAAGTTGTGACAGCTTGTGAGGTCACATCTGCAAAAAGCAGAAACCACTTCTGTGATTGATTTCTACTGTCAAACAATCAATTGGTAATGTCTGCTACTGTCACAAGAGTTGGAGTGATGAAATGTGATATTAGGACTGGATGACTCAGTTGGCAACATTCTGGCTCGTAGTGAATAAGATCGCACTTTAAAATCTGTCCAAGGGAGATAGACAACCACAGACTTGTATTCTTGTCAGGAGACAAGGTCCAGGGTGGGTAGTCTGCTCTACTGCAACAGCTTCCTTCTCTACCACTCCCTGTCCCATGTCCCTGCCCTTCAAACATTTAGGGCCCAGAGGAATGTCTGAAATCCTGAGGGGGGAAATAAACTGTTTAAATTCTTCCTCTGTGAGCTTGACATTTATCAGTGCACACCTTAATTATCTATGAGTATCGTAATTATTCCCTAGCACAGGTTCCCAAACTTCACTGCACAGCAGAGACACCTGGGAGCTTTTAGTATCCTCAATGCCTGGGTCACATCCTAATTAATCAGAATGGCTGGGCATGGGAGCCAGGCGTGGGTGGCTTAGAAAGATCTTTGGGCAATTCCCATGTGCTGCTAAGTTTAGGAACCACTGAGCTAATGTCTATACCAGTGGGCAACAAGAAGACCCAGAAGCATAGAAACAGCAAATGAGTGGGAGCTCATGAACCAGGCTGCTGGTTTATTCATTGGTGGCAGCTTGTCCCACTCCAGAAGTCAACAAAAGGCTCATGCGAAGGCATCTGGAGATGTCTTCTTCACACTTCTTTTTTTTTGAGACAGGGTCTCGCTTTCTAGTTCAGGCTGGCCCACACACTTCTTAAAGGAAGACGCCCACAGGGAGAAGGAAGTCACAGGCTCAGGCCAGGCGGGACAGCATTCAGATAATAACAGATTTACATACCTCTAGACTGATGAATTAGCAAGTTATTCTCTGAATCATGGGCTGTCTGTGCTCGGACAACCTTGGACACTATGTAACCCACCCATTTGCAACAGGGTTGGAGAAGCTGGGATCCAGAGAGAAAAGCATTTATGGACACTCGTTCAGTTTTATCGTAGTTTTCAGACTCACATCCCACTGTTGATTCTAGCATCCCACACTGTCATTCTTCTGTCTCTCCAGCACTTATCATGTCCAAATGGAGCTAACTGCTCCTGTACCCACAGTGCCCCTGTCTGACACAGTGCTGGTCACCCTCGATTTCTCTGTCCCCATCCCTCCCCACAGACAACTCCTCAGCACACACAGGCTACAGCCGCCTCCTCCACCCCACCTATCAAACAGACCACCAGTACACCCTCTTCTTGCCCCCTTCATTGTCATCACTCCTATTCGAAGCCACTCGGCTCTTGCTTGGATCATTCTCACAGCCTCTTCCTAGTGATCCAGCTACAGCGTTTCTACCTGGCTCCCCCAGGAGCCGCCTGTTAATTACCTAATTACAGGGCAATGGAGTCATGAGCATATGGCCCTTCCCCCAGGGAGCCAGGCACAGTCAGCAGGAGACGCCCAAGGACAAGAATGCCCATTAGAAGCTGCCCAGGTCTCTGGGGAAAGCCCGGCTGTTCACGAAGAGCTGGGCAGGAGTGCAGGTAACTGGAGCAGAGCGTGGAGCTGGGCAGAGCTGGGGTTGTATTCTGGCCTCCACGTATCAGCTACGCAGCCTTCACCGAGTCCCTCTGTCCTGAGCCTCTGCAGCACACAAAACTGAGACAGCCAAGCCTGCCTCACTGGGCTTGGGGAACAGCTCTGGGCACTTTGGACGCCTTGACTATTACTGTTAGATCCTTGTCCTCTATAGAAGCATTATCTACTGTACATAATCTGAAATTAAGAGAAATGGAAAGAATCTATCTGTACCATTTGGAAAAACATACAGGGATTATACTGTCTCCACTAAAACAAAAAACAAAATCAAGTAAATTTTAGGTGAGTTTTTAGTATTATTCCAGGGTCAGAAAAGGGGTTTCCTGGGCCCCTATGCTGTTCAATTCTTCAATGGCTTTAATTTTCCACTCTTTATATTAGTAAAAATTGTATCCCACACTAGTACTGCTATTACAACTTTCCACCTATTTCAACACATTATTTCATAAGGTAAAGGAAATAAAACCCAGGCTTGTACCAGATTTAACTCAGAAGGATTGCTTCACTTTTTGAGACAGAGTCCTGCTAAGTTGCTCAGGCCTCAAATACACAATCTGTCTCCCAAGTCACTCAAATCACAGGTATGCGTCACCACATACATCTGGCTTTAAGTTTTTTTTTTCTTTTTAAATCTGAGGCACTTCCTTGGGTAGTAAGATTAAAATATCAATAAAACAAGAATAGTACAGTCAGATGGCCAAGATATACATTCAGCCTAAACTCTACTTTCAATTCTTTCATCTAAATATTCACAGTAACTTGTGATCATACCCCATATATCATGCTTCATGTTTGCACTCAGCGAGTTGTATCTCATTAGAAATACTGAGAAGGTCTTCCAGAATTTCCCCACTCAACAACTAATATTAGGCTGATCGGTAAAAGGTGGCAATAAGCCTTTTTGGCTTAATGGGTCACTCTTAACTCTTTGTAAACCATGAGTACTGTTTATAATGCACAAAAGCTCCAAGGAGTAATGAAAATGTGGGCTTTCTGCGCTGTCCACAGCCCTGAGACTGGTGCACCGAGTTGCTCCACCTGGAGGGAGAGGACATGTGTGGCCAGCAGGGAGCGGTGCGGTGCGTTCTCATCGGAACAGCAGCACGGGCAGGTGAGACCAGCGCGAAGTCTGCAACACCAAGACACGACTGTACCGATATGAAGGAATACCATTCAGCCATATACAATGAACACAATTCTATCACTTGGGAAGGGCGGTCCTGGAGATTATCATGTGGTGCCACCAAGAGAAAAGCAAACAAAGCACCTTCTCTTCTATTTGAGAGAAAAACAGGGGGGCTCCCGAAAGCAGAGAGCAGCACGGTGGTCGCCAGAGCCTGGGAGGGACCTGGGAATGGAGAGATGGACAGAGGACGGTCAACAGGCGCAGAAGCAGTCGGACCAGGTGAGCAGCTGACTTCTACTGTTTGTAGCTCAGTGAGGTAAACACGGCTGACAGCAATGAACTGTACATCCTAAAATAGCGACTAGAGAGGATTTTAACATTGCAAGCACCAAGAAAAGAGGTGACAGAGATCCTGCGCTAATCATGTAGTATATGTTTACATGGGAATACTGCACTCCACTCCATGGTAACATACCATTACTTTGTGTCAATTAAGCATCTTAAAAATTATTAATCAAGACCAGTGTCATCAGACGCCAAATCCCGGCTCCCTTCAACACACGACTATGAATGAGGACATTTCCCAAGGCTCAACTTGTCCTTGAGTAACAGAGGTGAGAAGAGCACTCACCTGGTCAGGCTATTCTGAGGGCCACACAGGATACTCGCTACGAAGTGCCTGGCACAGGCCACCAAGTAACCACTCAATACACCGAGCTATTAAGATGATAGCATGAGATTTGTTTTGTTTTTTGCGATACCAGGGATCGAACTTAAGACCTAGCACTGGCCGGGCAGGTGCAAGGCCACTGAGCTACGTCCCAGCCCCAGCTTGAGTTTTCATAAGAAAACACAGCCTCACACAATGGCGAGCTCTGTGGGCTGAGATGTGAGCTGTGGAAGCCCAGGCCGCACGGCATCTGGAGGAGGGACATCTTCCGGGCTGCATGCGGATTAGGGAGACGGAAAGGAACAGGTCCCCGCAGGCGGAGGAACCGCCGCGTTGGCAAACAGAGGCTGGGCTGCCTCTCTCCTCTCGCTGCGAGGACTCCGGGGAAGAGCTCACCTCTGCCCTCTGCCGGCCGCACCCCGCGGGCAGTGGGAGCCGCGGAAGTTGCATGCAGGATGAATCTAGGAAGAATCCAGGAAGCAGGGAGACCAATTAGGAATCTGCGGGAAGAGTCCAGGGGAGACAAAGGCAAACTGACCTGCAGCCCTAGTAGCAGGGCCAGGAGGAAAACAAACTAATGAAACACCCGAAGGAGAATCCAAGTGGGCTGAGTCTCTGGGACTACTGGTCTGAGGGAAAGCTTGAGTGCGCAGGGTGCACAGCCTTCAATCCCACGGAGACACCACAGGTACAGCAGGGTGCAAAGGGAGGGTGAGGAGCTCCCTGGATTACCCAGTCCACATCACAGAGCGGTGGACCCCACATGTGACGTTCCCATTACCTGCCAAGAGCGAAGTCTTCAGCCGTCGACCTCTCTGAGACTCGCCCAGCTGAAAGAAAAGTGCCTCCCCACCTTGAGGGGCGGCTGGGAACAGGCTGCCTCATGGACACCAACCCTGAGGGGCTCTGGGCCACACTGCTCCCGGAGGGCTGGGCTCCCTCCGCCCCTCCCCCTCCTGTCTGTTCCTCTCTAAGCGACTTCCTGCCCATCAGCACCCCAGGAGTCTGGGCTGAGGAAGGAAACAGCTCCAGGCAGAGCCTGAGGCAGAACTACTTCTGTTGACAGAGGTGGACACCAAGGACCAGCTGGGGACCTGGGCTCAAGGGCACTTGGGACCTTATTCAGATTTAAGTATGAATCAACCCCAAACACTCATATACTGA
>PVIR01038585.1:0-14463 GCA_004026965.1 Petromus typicus | reverse complement strand
AATCCTCCTGCCTCTGCCTCCCGAGTGCTGGGATTACAGGCGTGAGCCACCACGCCCGGCACTGTGGTATGTGGTACTGGTTGCTGCTGGGTTGAGTCTCCACACCCAGTATTGTTATGCGGTTACCGGGGAATCGAACCCGGGTCCTTGCGCTTGCAAGACAGGCGCCGGAACCACTGAGCTAACTCCCCGGCCCCCTTATGGGTACATTTTATATACACATCATGATCACAATCGACATTGAGAATTTGTACCAGTACATGACATGACTTAATTTTCATTTTTTCCCATATCCTGCCCACCCTACAACCTCCCATCCCCTGTATACATAAGCTTTGCTTCTTGTTTTAACCATCAAATATCTTTTCTTTGATATGAGAAACTAAAGATATAAATGAGTTCTAAAATGTAGGATAGACATTGTGAAACAGAAAATATTCAAAGGGAAAAGGGGGTAGGAGTAATTTAAAAAGGGAAAGAACACATTTGATGATATACCATTTTTGCATTGAAGTACAACCAAATAATAACATAAGCAGGGAGTTGGACAAGATAAAAGAATAGCAAGTTCCACCACAACCTACACTGTGGTATGTGGTGCTGATTGCTGTGGTTACAGGGATCAAACCAAGGCCTTTACACTTGCAAGGCACGCATGGGAACCACTGAGCTAAATCCCCAGCCCTCTATGTAACTTTTAATAGTCACATGAATATAATAAAAATGAAAAGACAAACATAAATTTTTAAAAATTAAATACAACATAGCAAATGAAAATATACCTAAATGTTTTTAACTATATAATATATACAATAACTGCATTGCTGAGATTTAAATTATTCTTGCTATAATAATTAAATCAGCATTCTGATTGGAAGACAATTTAAAGTTGAGAATGTAATTTTAAATGTTGCCTTTTCTGATCAACTCAAAAAACAAGCTATATAGAGCTGAAATAATCCAAAGCTAACAATCTGATTTCTTATTGCTCTAAGTATAGTTAAAAATCTTAGATGTAGAATAAACAAGACTCTAAAAGGTAAAGAAACAGAAGGTATTTCTGGAAGGAAATTTGAGGCCTGGGGTACAACAAAGAGATGGTTCCTTGGGTTTCTCTTTTACCTTATATATTCCAGACTTTGGGCTGAAAAACTCACCAATGTACAAATGTCATTAAATAGGAAAAAAGTTCCAAATATGTCCTGTTTTCCCTAGCCAGACAAAGAAAGGAGCATGTAAAGAAAATATTTATAAAATTACTCCAGCCAAACTATCACAAAAAGCTAAATAGTAGTCTTATATTCATGTGCACTAGCAAAAGAAAAATAGGGAAGTTTAGAGGTTGTGGGAGACAGGGGAAGAGGACACAGCCAGAACTCTTGTGGCAAGCTCCAGTTCCTCTTCCCCATGAGTCACACAGCAAAAGGATTAACAAACAATAAACAACAAAATCAGAACCTTGAGAAAAAGGCCGAGCCTGGGCTCAACTTTTGTTACTCTGAGCAGTGGCAGCAAAAGGCCAAATACCACAGCAGCAGCAGAAGAGCCCATAACCCAAACTTGCTGCACCTTTATTTGGTACCAAGCCTTCACATCCATAATCTCAGCATGCATAAAACAGGGCTATCCCACAATAATCCCTGTAGTTGAAGATCCCATAGGGTAGGGCAGACATCTTTAAATCAGTAAGCAAGTCTGAGTAAGTAAGTTTTAAAGTCAATAATCTTAGTGCAGTAACCCTTGTAGCTTAAGATTTCACAGGGTGAAGCAGATGTCCGCAATAATCCCAGTAGTTGATCCCGCAGGGCAAGGCAGGAAGGAGGCTAGAAGCCGCGCACGGTGCCGCGGGTGTGCACTGTGGGGTCGGGCTCACATTCCAGCTCGGACGCCCCTCGGGCTCGTGCTGCTCGCGCTCTGCCTCCTGCCGGGGCCCCTGGGCTTCCTCGCTCACTGGGCTTTGCAGCGCCATCGAGGCCGGGGACTGTGGCTGCTGCTCCTCTCGGCTGCTGCTGCTCCTGCTCTGAACGCCGCCGCCGCCTGCTCCTCCCGGCTCCGCGCCCCAGCTGGCAAGTCCGTCCCGCGACAGACGGTCCCACGAGCCTTGAACTCACAACAGTCCTCTTGCCTCTGCCTCCCAAGTGCTGGGGTTATGATTAATAAAATGTTGATAATAATCAACAACATATGTACAAGATGACTTGGGGTTCCAGTGTATAAGAATGAAAATACAGAAGGCTTTTCTCTTTATCTAGTTACTTAACATTGCCCATCCTTAGGTGAGTCTTAGCCAAATGTTATTTCACACATTCTTCAAGCTGAGAATGGTCAGTGTAGAGAAGACTGCAGACAGGGGCCCCTGCTAGGGAGTTAATATAATAGGCCTTGAATAAAAATCATGTTGTAAATTGGCAATAAAATCTGTTTACAAAGTATATCTCTGATGGATATTCATAAAACAAAAATGTCTAGCACCTTAGTTGTATTAATGTGCGATCACTTACAATTTGGCAGCCTGTAGTCAGAAATAAGCACGTAAAATTTTTTTTGTTTCATACTTATCTACTGGATGTTTAAGAACAAGTTATAGTGAGACCTATATTAAATAAAGTTAATCTCTTACTATCTAACAAGGTCGAACAAGTCTCTTCAGGCAGTATCTTGGAACCACACAGTCTCTCAGCTCTTTTGTTAGTGTCAACCATTAGGATATGTCATAGCCTTGCTTGACCATATTGCTTTTTGCAAAAGCATGGGAGATTTTTTCTCCAAGTGGCATTCCTTTGGTACATTTTTGTGGAATTACAGGATCTCATGGAGAAGGTTCCTTTACATCCTGAGTCTTCAGTAGTAGTTGACCTGGGAGTGCCAGGGTCAAAATATTGGGTGCCTTTTTAGCCCAATTACCTTTTTAGTTTTGATCTCTTAAAGCTTAGTTGTTAAATACCCAGGAGAGAAGATCAGTAACATTAGCATTTGCAATAGGAGTAATGATCTCCACTATTATAAATCAACTCCATAAGACATTTATATATAAAAACAGTTAGGCGGCTATTACAGTTGCCAATCATAGTTGTTTTAGTGGCTGAGTAACTGTCTAATGTTAATAGAAAAGGGCTTTAACTGAAGAACTATATATAATATTTTAGTATATCAATTGTGTTATAATTTTTGTGGTGTGCTTAAATGTCTGCCCTGTAAAATAGCCATTGTTAGATGTACTTACTCTCCCAAAAATGTAAGGCAGATGTCTAAATCAAAAGGTGAATATCAATGTTTGAAGACCCATATAATCATGAAGCATAAATATATCTTCTATACCAGTAAAGTAGCAGTAACAAGTATCACAATTATATAAAACCTTACATCCTTCAGTGTAGCTTTGTACCAAAGGCATCTTTGTAATAACAGCCTTTTTTTCCCAAAGAAATTAGTATTTTGAAGATGACCAATGTAAACATATCATAATCATATGTTTAGAATTTGACCGATATAAATATTTTACAACAACATTTTTAGAGGTAAAACCTTAATGATGACCAATGTAACCAATTTGCAATAACAATGAGGCAATATTTGTTGGTATGAGTTTTCCATAAGTTTATGAAAATATTGGTGGTTCCATTAGTGAACAAAGACCAGAATAATTATGTTCTGGGTAGCTGCTTCTCTGTTCATCAAGGGGAATTTTACTTAGCAGTATCGAGTTTTTATTTAAAGGAGAGAGAACATTTATTTATTCATTAATTCATTTACTATGAAAAACCAGATTGTGACAATAAATGTGCTGTATGTAGCTGATAAAACTTTTTTTTTTTTTTTTGAGACAGGGTCTCTCTTTGTAGTTCAGGCTGGCCCTGAGCTCAGCCTCCACCTCACATCACAGCAATCCTCCTGCCTCTGCCTCCCGAGTGCTGGGATTACAGGCGTGAGCCACCATGCCCGGCACTGTGGTGTGTGGTACTGGTTGCTGCTGGGGTGAGTCTCCACATCCAGTATTGTATGTGGTCACCGGGGATTGAACCCGGGTCCTTGCGCTTGCAAGACAGGCGCCAGAACCATTGAGCTAAATCCCTTGCCCTTAAGACTTGTTTTTGATGATAGCAATTAAGGGAAAACACACAGAACTTTTTGAAAATAAATCTGAGCATGACTTCGATCAGCTAGCACCCTATGGGAAGAAAGTCATACCTTTAAGAACATTTATCTGACTTAATTATAGGTGCATATCTTTTAGGAAAAACGTTTCAAGATTAAAAGAAAAGGAAAATTATTTTGAGTTCAAATAAAAAATTAGACAGATGAATTGTATGATTCACAAACAGAAAAACAGACAAACATATAAGACAATTTAGAAAATTACAGTGTACTCAAATACATTTAGGCAAACTTAAATATAATATCTTTTTTATAATTTAAATTTTGTAATTGTACTTAAGACCAGTCAAAAACCTTTGTAGATCAATTAATAGAGATTGCTTATGATTAGAATCAGGAGAGAAATAGAAACACTTTATACCTATATGCAACATTGTTAACACTCTTTTGGGGGTTAGAATCATAGGACCATCCTTGCATTTGAGCAGTGCTGTTGACAGTAAGGGCAGCACAAAGAAGGACCACCATCATTGGCCTAGGAATCTGCTGCGGAGTTCTTGGGGGAGCCATGCTGTAAGCTTGTTCACAGAGATTTTAAGAGCTCCTCATGTCACCAGCGGGGTTGACTTTGGAGGGCGGCCATGTCATTTGCATTGGCTGACCTTGTATACTGGGACCCAGAGGGGTTGTTTGGAATCCAACCGGAAGACACAAGAGAACCCTCTCCCTCTAAGGAGGTGGGACATCATTTGTTTTGTTTTCTCTCTTGTCATAGCTGAGGCATAAGCCATTGAATTTGTCTTTAATCCTTGGAGATTTATCCCTGGTGCTTGAAGGGGGCTGATAGGCAGGAGCCATCCACAGGTAGAGCATGAGTGGACAATTTTTTTACTGTGTTTTGAAATCAGGGAGGAGAACATGTATGATAAACTCTTAGGTTGGGCAGTAACAGGCATCTTTCCCACTCTACTAGGGCACAATTGTGCACTTGGTCATAGTAAGCTCCAGGTTGGGCCTCCTACTGGAGCACATTGGAATAACATCTGGTACTTCTCAGCATGGGAGTGGTTATTTGCACTCCAATAACATTATTTTTCCTATAATGCTGTTCACATTCTTCTTTGTAAACTGCTTCAAACATCAGGATGTCCCAGGGGTAAGACAGACACGAGCCATGTCAAACCAATCTTTGGGTCAGTTCATATTGTAAGCAAAATTATCCAGCAATTGAATCTCATAGGGACCTTGTGGACCACGTTCTTGTACTGCCTGGTGGAACTTCCATACCTTTGGGGAATGAGGTACCCAGGGAGGACCCCAGACCTCCCTGTTACAGGGTAAGCCAATATAGGCAGACTTGAACACTTGTTAGGTTTATGAAATTTTGAAAAATATACTGAGTGTCTGCTGGTATCGCTCTCATCAGAGAATGAGGTATCAGAATCTGAAGAGCAGCAGTAAGACTGCAGGTGAAAAGGGGGCTGCCATCTTGAAGGAGGTACTTCTGTTACATCATTTCCTTCCCTGCTTTGAGACCTTTCATGTTTACATGGAGGCTTGGGCTGGGCCAACTCAGAAGAGGTAGGGTCATCTTCCAGAGGAAGTACACTTGGCACTGAAACAGATGAAGAACCTGGAAGAGAAGTGGGTTCAGTGCCATCTTTGGACTCATTTTTCAAAGAGTAATCTGCGGTGCAATCCTGAGGGCCACTGAAGGGGCACAATGCCCAAGCCTCTGATGTTTTAATAGCCTGGGGGTTTAAACATTGAATTATTGCAGAAGCATTGGGGAAAAATTGAGGGGTAGGGTAAGGGGGATAATCTGAAATTTCTGTCTATACTAGAGAATTTACCCATCTTTGTAGATGGGAGATGCTCACCCAAGCTTGAGCTTTCCAGTATTACTCAGCCTTCTCAATCACCAATTAAAGAGATTACCCATTTTTGGGAACCACATACCCATATTCACTAGCAATTTTTTACCCAGTATATGTGAGCTCCAAGTTGTGGTGCCACTTGTCATTGTGTTTTGGGAGTAACTGAAACTCGGACCAGAAGGGAGGAGGTGAATAAAGTCACACTGCAGACTCCAAGGAACATTTCAGAGGACACTTCCACTTTTATTGCAAGATACATTTTTATAGCAAACAGCAGGGGGAGCAACCATATGGGTCGGTTTGGTCATGGATTGGTTGAAGCATGAAGAGAAGCAAGCGGTTCTACCAGGTGGCTATGGCTTGATGTATGGGTTTGGCCAAGGGAGGAGTCACGACAAAGCAGGCAGTGCTGAACTCCAGCCCAGCACAGCCTGGCTTTTGCCTTCAGTAACTCTTAACAAAATTGGGCTTAGATGATTCAAAGAAAACTAACCACAAATATACTGACAGGTTTTTTCTGTCTTGCAACCTCCTTAAATCTCTAAATGCACTCCCATTCATCGACATTCCTCTCTCTGCATACTCAAATATTTGCTTCAACCTGCTCAACACTAGCTCTTTGTCCATCTATGAAAATAATTTCAACAGGCCAGAGATTTAGGTCAGTGGTTCTGGTGCTTGCCTTGCAAGGGCAAGGGTCCAGGTTTGAACCACATACAACAATGCCAGACGTGATAACTGATGCCCACCAACACTCAGTAGCACATACTACAGTGCTGGGCGTAGTGGCTCATGCCTGTGATCCCAGCACTGGGGAGGCAGAGGCAGGAGGATAGCTGAGTTCAGGAACAGCCTGAACTACAAAGTGAGACCCAGTCTCAAAAAAAAAAAATTCCAACAGATTCCACCCTCATGTCTATTTTCACTTATTGATATTACGCATCTCCCTTTATTCCTACTAGCATATTCTTTTCTGTTTCCCTTTCCTCCAACATTCCATGTCCCATATAAACCACAAATAGCAGTATAATATAGTATCTAAGGTGTATTTATAAAAGAGTTAAATTGTCAAAACAAGTTTTTATGCTTATTAGAGGCACATGGAAGCAACAATTATTGTTGTTTACAGTCAGTAGAAATTTTCTCCTTACAACACAATGACTGAGTCCAACCTAATTAAATTGAGAAGCTGAAGTAGTAAACCATACCTCTTGACAAATGAAAATGGAACATAATTAAGGAAATGTTCAGGGCTGGGGATTTAGCTCAGTGATTTTGGTGTCTGCCTTGTAAGTGCAAGGGCCCAGATTTGATCCCTGGTAACTACATACAACAATACCAGGTGTGGTGACTCATGCCCACCAGCAATCAGTACCTATACCACAGTGCCAGGCATGCTGGCTCACATCTATAATCTAAGCACTCAGGAAGCAGAGGCAGGAGGATTGTTGTGAGGTCTAGGCTGAGCTCAGGGCGAGCCTGAACTATAAAGCAAGATGCAGGTTTTTTTTGTTTTTTTTAAAAGGAAGAAATTTTCAGAGCAACAAGTTCACCTCACTAACTTTTCCTCACCAACTCTCAGCACACACAAAAAGAACATGAAAAAATAAGGCAATAAAATGGCTCTGAAGACTCACAACACCCCCAAAGCAGATACATGGTGCATTGATGGAGAGGAAATTGAAGACCAACTAGCTAAGTTCAAGAAAATGATGAAGAGTAAATAATGGAACACAATGACTTCAAAGATGACATAACCTCAAAAATAGTGCAATTGAACAACAAAATGACCAATGTGGTTATGGAAGAAGCAAATAAAAAAACAGAAGGGCTGACCAAATTCATTCAAAACATGAATCATAGATTAAGCAAAGAAATATGCTCTATAAAATACACTAAACAGAAATCCTGGCAATAAAAAAAATTCTATGAAATGCATGAACAGCAAAAATGACCAATTGGAGAAAAAGTCTCAGTTCTCAAGGAGAAAATGTAAACACATTGTGATATATTGAAACAAACCTTAAAAACAACAAGACAGCAAAGATAATTCATTCTAGAGGTACTGGACCATATTAAGAAGACTAACATAAGGCTAATTGGAGTCAAAGAAATTATAAGACAGAATACATGGAATAAAAAAAACTGTTTACAGAACAAATTACAGAAAAATTTCAAGTATAAGGAAAAATGTCAAGATAGTAGCTAGGCTTACACAGCACTAAATAAGTATGATGAAAAAACGAAGCTCTTTGTGACACATCATAGTAAAAAAACCCCACAACAACAAGATATCCAACAAGAGGACACAATCTTAAAAGCTGTCAGAGAAAAAAAATCACATATGAAGGTAAACATATGAGGATTATAGCAAACTTCTCAACCAAAAAAGAGCAGGACAGCTTTGAGTGAAGTGTCTCAAGCCCTAAAAGAAAACTATTTCAAACCCAAACTAACATGTACTGCAGAGCTATCTACTAAAAATGAGAAATGAGGACATTTCATACAAAAGAACACTATAAGAAATTCATAAGCACCAAAAGACAACTTTAAAAACATAGCCAAGAATATTCTAGAGAAATAGTGAAGCCAAGAATACCAAAAAGTTTGATGGAATGAATGTGTGAAATAAGCTTATTAGTTAAACAAAAATAGTATAGTTAAAGAATAAACAACAGAAAAAGAACTCAACTACAAAATTAAGTTGATATCTTTCAGGGAAAAAAATTCTCCACGTAAAGACCTTATTCCCCAATTAAAATACACAGACTGGCAGACTGAATCATAAAACAATACCTAAGTGGTTTGTTGCATTTACAATGTTCACTTAATTGAAAAAGAAATTCAGACTAAAAATCAAAGACTGGAAAAAATATTTTATGCACCCAGATCCTAAATAGAGGACGCAATTTTACTTTTAGGCAAAGTAAATTTCTAGCTAGAATTGATCAGAAGAGGCAAAGATCACTAGATATTGGTGAAGAGGACATTCAGCAGGAATAGATAACAACTATAAACGTATTTACTGAACACTGGCACACTCAACTTCATAAAACAAGTACTACTGAACATAAAAGATTAACACAGTCATAGTAGACAATCTCAATACATTATTTTTACAAATAGATTAACTGAACAAAAAATTAATAAATATTAGAACAGAACCATACCATTGAACAAAATGGACTTAATGGATGTCTACAGAGCATTGTACCCTGCTATAGCAGAATACATATTTGCCTCAGAAACACATAAAACTTCTTCCAAAATCACATATATTAATTCATACATATTGATTAAATGAGTATAAAATAATCCAGACTTACAGCCCATGTCTACTGTCAGATAATAGCACCTTAGAACTAGAAATCAATTGCAAGACAAAGAACAAAAGTTTTACAAACACATGGACATTAAATATATAAGCACTCAGTGGGAAGAAATCAAGGAAGAAATTAAACAATTCCGAGAATCAAAAAATAATGTGAATACAACATACCAGGCCCCATGGGAGACAATGAAAACAGTCTCAAAAGGGAAACTTATTATTCTCAGTGTTGATATTAGAAAAACAGAGCAAATTCAAATAAATAATCTAGTGAGGCACCTCAGGATACTCAGAGAACAAGAATAGTCCAAATATGAATCTAGTTTATAGAGTGAAATAAAAAAGATCAGAGCACAAAGTGAGTTTAAAAAAACAGTAAAAACCCTACTGAATTAAAAAGGTGGTTGTTTAAAAGAATAAACAAAATAGACAGACCTTAGCCAAACTGACCAAAGAAAGGAAAGAAAACACCACTATCAATGCAATTAGAAATGAAAAATGAAGACTTTCAGGAGACAGTCAGGCTCTCTGCAGTTTGTTGTTCCTAAGCCTGAATATAGCAGCTCAGGAAAAAAAGAGAGAGGGTAAAAAAGGTGAAAAGTGAGTTCCCAAGACCCAAAAAAGATCTGAGGCAAAAACTGAAAAGAGGGAAAAGCTTTAACAAACCGAGCCCTTTCTCCTCATGGGGGAGGGGCTGCCAAAACTGCTGAGCCTGCAGATGACTGTTGACTTCTGACAGTCCAGAGTCCCCCCGCAGACAAATGGGTTAGTGGAGGGGAGCAGCGACCATATTGGATGGCAGCAGCTGCAGTTTTGTTTTATTTTTTAGTTTTTTGAGACAGGGTTTCACTTTGTAGTAGAGTGGTCCTTAACTCAGCCTCAAACTCACAGCAGTCCTCCTGCCTCTGCCTTCGGAGTGCTAGGATTACAGGTGTGAGCCACCATGCCTGGCACTGTGGTATGTGGTACTGATTGCTGGTGAGTGTGAGTCTCCATGCCTGGCATTGTCGTATGTGGTTACCAGGGATCAAACCTGAGATTTCTGTGTTTAAATCGATTCCAACACTGGAGGGATGATTGATACTGATCAAGCAAGGAAGTCTTGCCCACTGTCCCAAGGGACTGAGGATTCTCCCGCCAGTGCTGAGGCTGTATCTCCATGTCTGCTGGGACAAGAGCACCAACTGCAGGATCATCACATAACATTTCCGCAGTTTCAGCTTCCTGTCCTCCAGATCACCATATCATGCCCCTGTATTCCAGATCCCTGCCTACCCACTACCCTCAAGGACAGAGGATTAGCACCAGCCAAGTAAGGAAGCTCTGCCCATGGCTCCAAGGGACTGAGGAACCACACACCAGCGCCAGAACTGCATCTCAAGACTGCCGTGACAAGAGTGCCAGTAGCAAGATTACCACAGCACGTCCTTGCGGTTCCAACTTCCTACTTCTGTATTGCCACATTGCGTCCCCTTGTTCCAGCTCCCTGTCAGCCATATTGAAAAAGCACTTACTAGAAGAGTGAATAAAACCTATGGTCTACAGCAATTGGGTAGTTTCTGGGCCCAGCACCACTTATAGGACCCTGGACTCACTTCAAAGGAGGGCAGCTGTACTCTCAATTCTGCAATAGTTTTCTGAGCTGATCTCAGGCAGTCATTGTAGCCAGAAGCCAGGGTGATCTGTAGTGAACTATAACTATTTCCCTGTGACTAGTTAACTCCAATTTGCATGCTGCTGCCCATATTGTCTATGGGAGACAGTAGGTCCATGCCTTAAAGGGCATGTTAATACTTAATTTTTTGTGTGTGTGCTATTGTTGTTTTTCTTCTTTTTTTCCCTTGATTTTTTTCATTTTTCTAATCCCTGCCCTTTCTTTTATTCTTCTTTATTCTCTTGTTTGCTGAGAAAGTCTAATTTTAAGTTTTTATTTTTTTAAAGAGAAAATATAGTTTTATATATAGGGAATATAGTTTCCTGGGAATATATGTATGTGTGTGTGTGTGTGTGTGTGTGTGTGTGTGTGTGTGTGTGTGTGTGCATATATATATAAAATTTAGTTTCCTGATTGCCTGTTGCTGCTGGGTACCCCTATTTTTCTTTTGTTTCTGCATCCTATCTTCCTCTGCTCAGAATCAATTCTCTGAAGCTTGTGTGTTTAGGTCCTCCCTTGTCTTCCTTTCTTTTGTACTATAGGGGAGTGATTGCAGTTTCTAGTTGTCCTACTGCTGTTAGTTTATTCTGTATTGAATTTGTTCCTTCTGTGTCTTTTGTCCTCTAGCTTCTGTCAGCTTTTCAGAGTTTGTGTGGTCTCTACATTCCTTCTAACCTTATTTCCAATCTCTCTCATTCCTACCACCTCTCTACCCTTTCCAAATTTACAGTGACCCTTCAATCCCAAAAGGTGATGCTGCTGTATTGAAGAGCATATACATATTTGTGGTTAGTTGTAAATCTGGACTAATGATCATAGATCTAACTCATGTGGTTAAAGGTTTCAGAATAGTGGTTGTCACAGTCTGTCATTTCCTGTGCTGTGTTGGATACTGTTGATGATACTGAATGCATTGTTTCAACCAAAGTGATCTCATTGTTCTGTTTACGTACCTTTCATGGTGTGCCAGAATGAGATTATATAAGGGTCATTACAGACCCAATGAGGTCAACTCAGGAAGTAGCCATCCCCTAAGGGTTCCAAATATTAGACACCTACTGTCTCCCATAGACAATATGGGCAGCAAATTGGACTTAACTATTGAATGAGACTTGCAATAAACATTGCTGAGAAATTAGCCTAACAGATGAACCAAAAACTTCAATGACATCAAGAAGTAGAGATGAGAAAATATTAAAAATCCAGATACAAAGGTCACCACCACAAGGGAATCCAGGGAAAAGAGAAATAAAGCAAAATGACACTAAAATGTCAGGACTTATCAGCCATTAACAAAAGAGGATCTAGTAAAATGGAAATCAGAAATAATTTCTGAGATAAAAGCAGAGATGTCCATAGTGAAAGATATGATTAATATCATTAAAGAAGAGATGATGAACACTTTAGAATCTCAGATTATGAAAGCAATGTTATCTGTTATACAGTTTCAAATAAAATTCAAGGACATAAAAGACTCTAATGAAAGTTTGCAAAATATGATGAACCAATGTGAAGACCAAATATCGGACCTAGAAGAGAGTACTGCATCCAGTGAAGAGAAAAGGAATAATTTATGGAAAATTGCAAGGGACCTCGAGAAATAAATCCAGCAGCTCCTAGATGATTCAAAGAAGAATAACAAGACTGATTGAAGTCAGTGGGGAATCAAGAGACAGTGCAAAAGATATACAAAGACTTTATAAATATAATGGCAGGAAACTTCACAGGGAAAAGTTGAGAATTTTACAGACAGATAAGTGAGGCATATAGGACTCCAAATGGCCATGATATAAATAAAATCTACACCTAGGCATGTAATTATCAAGGTTTCAAAAATCCAACAGAGGAACAAAATATTGAAAGCATTTAGAGAAAACCAAAACAAATCAACATTCAAAGGAAAGACAATCAGAATCACAGCAGACTTCTCAGTGTAAATGTTCAAGTCAAGGAGAACCTTCAGTGAAATATTTCATGCTTTAAAAGATAACAACAACAAAAAAGTAAGGAAACAAATTTTATATATATGGGGGGGTGGTAGGGTGAGTGGGGCTATGGGAAAAAATGAGAATTAAGTTGTGTCTTATACTGGTACAAATCCCCACTATGGAGTGCAATCATGATGTATATATTTAATGTACCAATAAAGATAATTAAAATTAAAAAAAATATGACAACCTCCAATTTAGATTAATGTATCCTGGAAAACTCTTTCAAAATTGATGGGGAAATAAGATACTTTCACGAAAAAGAAGACCATAGAAACTTCACAAATACAAAAACTGCACTTTCTAAAGAGTATTTTACAGGAAGACAATGAATCCAAAATCCTATGAGACCCAGCAGAGTGAAGTCATTAGCTAAGGCAAGAAAATGGATGGAAAAGGGGAAGCGCAAAGAATGAAAGCACCAAAAACAGGAAAACATTATGACAGGGCTAAATCAGTACATATCAGTCACAACCATTAATGTCAATGGCCTCAATGCATCAATTAAAAGACACAGAGTGGCAGAATGGATTAAGAAGCAAGATCCAAAAATATGTTGTATACAGGAAATACACCTAATACAGAAAGAAAGCCACAGACTGAAAATAAAATGTTGGAAAATATTTCTTCATATAAAAAGATACTGCAAAGAAGCACTAGTGGCTACCTTGTTTGCAAATAAAATAGATTTCAAACCAAAGCTGATTAAAAGAGACAAAGAAGGATACTATATCTTTGTACACAGAATAATACAAGAGGAAGAGATGACATTCCTAAATATTTATGCACCAAATGCTAGTGCATCCAACTATGTAAAACAAATACTAATGGACATAAAAAGTCAGATAAGTACTAGTACATTAGTAGTGGGGGAGGACCTCAGTACCCCAATGTTACAAATAGATCTACTACACAAAAAATAATGAAATACTTGAATGGAACCAAACTTTTGAAAAAATGGACATAATACATGTTCACAGAGTATTTCACCCCACAAATTAAAAATGTACATTCTTTTCAGCTGCTTATGAGTCAGTTTTCAAAATAGACCACATGCTAGTTCATACAGCATGCTTAAATAAATGCAAAAGAATGGAAGTTATCCCTTATATATTGTCAGATCATAGTACCTTCAAAATGGAGCTCAATACAAAAGAAATTCCAAGTTTCTCATAAAAACATGGAAATTAAACAATGCTCTGCTGAAAAGCCAATGTGTCACAGAAGAAATTAAAGAACAAATTAACCAGTTTTTACAATTACATGATAATCCAAATACAACATACAGGAATTTATGGGACACAATGAAAGCACTTCTACAGCAGTGAACATCCATACTAGGAAAAGAGAGTGAGCTCAAATAAACAACCTAATACTGAACTTCAGGCTATTAGACAAAGAGGAGCAAGACAAACTCAAAGCTTGTATGAGGGAGGAAATGATAAGGATTAGAGCAGAAATTAATATAATGGAGACTAAGAGAATGATACAAAAAATGAACAAATTGAAGAGTTGGTTCTT
>PVIR01038584.1:0-14463 GCA_004026965.1 Petromus typicus | reverse complement strand
AGTGCTGGGATTACAGGCGTGAGCCACCACGCCCGGCACTGTGGTATGTGGTACTGGTTGCTGCTGGGTGTGGGTCTCCACGCCCAGTATTGTTATGTGGTTACCGGGGAATCGAACCCGGGTCCTTGCACTTGCAAGACAGGCGCCGGAACCACTGAGCCAACTCCCCGGCCCTCTCTTACCCTTTTCTTACAATACAGTTTATACAGTTCTCCCTTTTCCCTTTGCATTTCTTCTACTTTACCATATCTTTTCACTTGACTTCTTTTTCCTGTTGCTCATCCTTCCTGTTTTTCTCTTCTTTCTTCTTTCCCCTCTTCATCTATCTCCTTTTAACTTTTTCTCCAATGTTTATATTAGCCATAGAATCCTTTCTCATCCCCATTTCTCACCATGGATTTTATATTCTTTTTTTTTTTTTTGTTATCCCATCTAAATATATAACATACCTTTAACATCACCAGGATGCTTTGCCCCCTTCTATTTCACTGCTGAACTCTACAAAATCTTTACAGACATTATGTCACTAATGCTCCTCAAGTTCTTCAAAGAAATTGAAAGGGATGTAGTGATCCCAAACTCATTTACGGAAGCTGGTATCCTGATTCTAAAACCAGATAAAGACCCAACTAAAAAAGGGAACTGTAAGGCTGGGGATTTAGCTCAGTGGTTCTGGCGCCTGCCTTTCAAGTGCAAGGGCCCGGTGGGTTCAAAGTAGGCACAGTATCACTTGAGCTAAATTCTCAGCCTTAGGGGCCCAGGTTCAATCCCTAGTAACCACATACAACAATGTTGGGTGTGGACACTCACACCTATCAGCAATCAGTACCACATACCACAGTGCCAGGTGTGGTGGCTCACGCCTGTAATCCCAGCACTTGGGAGGCAGAGGCAGGAGGATTGCTGTGAGTTCGAGGCTGAGCTCAGGGCTAGCCTGAAGTACAAAGTGAGACCTTAGGCCAATCTCCTTAGGCCAATCTCCTTTATAAATGTAGATGAAAAATTCTCAACAATATGTTAACAAATAGAATGTAGTACATTATCAAAAAGATGATATATCATGATCAAGGAGGTTTCATCTCAAGATGCAAGGATGGCTCAACATACATAAGTCAAATATATCACACAAATAGCAGCAAGGTAAAAAACTATATGATTGTATCAACAGATTTCTATAAAATCCAATGCTCCTTCATGATAAAAACTCTGAAGAAAACTGGGATAGAAGGACCCTATCTGAATATGATAAAAGCTATTTATGATAAACAATAGCCAACATCATATTAATTCATTGAAAAACTAAATGCATTTCCCCTAAAATCAGGAACCACTATTACCTCTTATATTGAACATAGTATTAGAAATTTTGCAAAGCCAGAGAAATTATGCAAGAGAAAGAAATAAAATGGATACATATAGGAAAGGAAGAAATGAAATTATTATTAATTGCAAGTGATGTGATACTTTTGACAAGAGATCCAAAGAACTCCACCAAAAAACTCTTAGAAATAATAAACAGCTTCTGCAGTATAGGGAGACACAAGGTCAACACACAAAAATCATTAGCTTTTGTGTTTACCAACAAGGAACAGGATGAGGAGACTATGAAAACAATACCATTCACAGTAGCTTCAAAAAATGAACTACCTAGGAATTAACCTAACCAAGGGAGTGAAAAACCTCTAAAAAATTTATAGCACTAATGGAGTATTACTCTGCCATAGAAAATGATAAATTTGAATCACTTGTACTTAAATGGACATACCTTGAGGATATCCTCATATGTGAAATAAATAGGTCACAGATGTGCAAATATCGCATCTTTTCTCTGGTATGAGAAAATAAAGATGTAAATGAGTTCTAGAATTGTATGTTATATATTGTGAAACAGAAAACGCTCAAAGTAAAATAGGGTGAAGGGGGAAAAATAATGAGATTATAACAAAAAAGAAAGGAAACAAAATTTATGTATATAGGGGTGGGGGTGGTAGGGTGGGTAGGGCTATGGGAAAAATGAGAATTAAGTTGTGTCATATACTGGTACAAATTCTCATTGTTGAGTGCAATCATGATGTGTAATGCAATGTACCAATAAAGATTTTAATTTAAAAAAAAAACTACAGTACTCCAAAGAAGGACATTGAAGAGGACACCACAAAATGGAAAGATGTCCCCTGCTCCTGGATAGGCAGAACCAACACTGTCAAAATGCCCATACATCCAAAACTGTTACCCAAATTCAATGCAGTCCAATCAAAGCATACTATACAGATTTAGAGAAAACAATACTAAAACTCATATGGAGTTAGAAGAGACCCAGAATAGCAAAAGCAATTTCAGCCAATAAGAGCAAAGCAAGGGCTGGGTTAGCACAGTGGCACCATCATACCTGCCTGGAGAGCACAAGGCCCTGAGTTTGATTCCTAATTCCTAGAATGAAAGAGAGAGAGAGACAGAGACAGAGACAGAGACAGACACAGAGAGAGAGACAGAGAGAAAGACAGAGAGACAAAAGAAAGAGAGAGACAGAGAGAGCGCGAGCAAAGCAGGAGGTATAGCAGTACCTGACTTCAAGCTATACTACACAAAGCAATAATGGTAGAGGAACAAAATAGATACATGAATCAATAGAACAGAACTGAGGATACAGAAAGTGTCTCCAGATAGATTCAACTACTTGATCTTTGACAAAAGGGCTAAAATATATTAGAAGAAAGACTTCAACAAGTGGTGCTGGGAAAAGTAGTTACCTGTTTGCAAAGACTGAAACCAGACCCTTATCTCTCACCACATACTAAATTAAAAATAAAAATCAGGCAGGGCGTTGTGGCGCACACCAGCCATCCCAGCACTCAGGGAGCAGAGGCAGGAGGATTGCTGTGGGTTCGCGGCCAGCCTGAGCTGCACAGTGAGTTCAAGGCCAGCCTGAACTATAAAGCAAAGTCTACAACCATACCACCTTGAACGTGCCTGATCGCATCTGAACTACAAAGCAAGACCCTGTTTCAAAAAAAAAAAAAGAATAAAATCAAAATGAATGTAAACATTAAAACAGAAACATCACACCTACTGGAAGATAAAACAGAAGACACAGGTACAGGAAAGGATTTTCTAATCACACAGAAATACCACCAAGAATCAGCAAATAGGGTTATTATATCAGACTAAAAAGCTTCTATACAGCAAAAGAATCAATCAGTTGAGTGAAGAGACAGTGAAAAAATTTTGTCAGCAACTTCTCAGATAGAAGTCTAGTAACTAGAATATAGACAGAACTCAAAAAACTTAAACCCCCTAATATTAAAGAACAAATCAAGAAATAAGAGCAATGCACAGACACTTCACACCAGAAGAAATACAAGTGATCAACAAATATATGAAAAAAATGTTCAATATCTCTGGCCATTAGAGAAATGCAAATTAAATCAACACTAAGACTCCATCTTACTGTAGAAAGAATGGCAATCATTAAGAAATCAAGTAATAGCAAACGCGGCAGAGGCCGTGGGGGAAAAAAGAAACCTTCTTCATTGTTGGTGGGGAAATGAACTAATACAATCATTATGGAAATCAATATGGAGATTTCCCAAAGACCTTAGAAATTCCATATAACCCAGCAATCCCCCTGCTGGGTGTCTTCTGCAAGAGCTTAAGTCATCATACTACAGCCATCATACTGCATATTATTATACATTTATACACATATAAATACCAATATTTATAGCAGCAAAATTCATACTAGCTAAATCCTGAAAGCAGCTTATATCCCTATTAACAGATGAGTGGATAAAGAAAAATGACATCTCTATAATGGAATACCACTCAGCTACAAAAAAATGACAAATATGAGGCATTGGTAGGAAAAAAGATGCACCTGGAAAATATAATGTTAAGTGAAGTAAACCAGATGCACAAGTTTAAATACTGTATGTTATCTCTCATTTGAGTGAGACAAAATACATGTAATGAAAATAATAAAGGATGGATAAAGAGATACAAGGGGATGAATCTCTTGCAATAGGAAGTGGTCCAAGGGAATAAGGGTGAAGGATGAGGAGGAAGGGAAGGGGAAATAAGGACAATAAAGATATGCCATGTACAGGCTGCTATTACAAAATCAACCAGCAGCAAATGCTGGCATGGCTGTGGAGAGAAAGGAACCCTTCTCCACTGTTGGTGGGAATGTAGACTGGTGCAACCACCAGTCTAGTAACTAGAAGTGATATAATATAATAATATAATAACTGATTAATATAACAATATCAACAGTTACTAGAGATCAGTGTGGAGATTCCTCCAAAAAAAAAACTAGGATTAGAGGTCCCATTTGATCCTGCTATTCCCCTACTAGGAATATACATGAAAGTATTGAAAGATTCATATCACAGCGACATATGTGCACCCATGTTTATAGAAACTCAGTTTGTGATAGCTAAATCTTGGAAACAACCCCAATTTCCATCAAATGGAGACTGGATAAAGAAGATGTGGTTCTTTTATAGAATGAAGTATTACTCTGCCACAAAGAACGATAAATTTGAGTCATTTATACTCAAATGGACATACTTTGAGGACATACTCATAAGTGAAATAAATAGGTCACAAATGTGTAAATACCATATATTTTCACTGGTATGAGAATCTGAAGATGTAAATGAGTTCTAGAATTATGGTAGATATTGTGAAACTCATAATATTCAAAGAGAAAAGGGTAGGGGTATGTAATGAGGGGAAAGAAAAAATATGATGTTAAAAAAAAGAAAGCAAGCATATATGTATGGGGTGGGGGTTGTATGGTGGGTAGGGGAATAGGAAAAAATGAGAATTAACTCATGTCATATACTAGTACAAATTTCCAATGTTGAGTGTGATAGTGATGTGTACATAAAATGTACCAGTAAAGAATTCAATTTTTAAAAAGGTATGCCGTGTACAGGTACCTAATAACCCCAGTTAATGTAAACATTATAAGCCATAACATAAGCTTACACAAATAATATCAACAGGATTAGAACTGGAGGAAGAGGGAAAGGAGAAAAAAACAGAAAGAAACACAATGTGATACGTACATGTAATCATTTCCCACGACGATTGTAAACTACATGAACTCCAAACATGTACAAATAAAATAGAATTTAAAAATAATAACTGGAAAGAGGTTCCAGTGCAGGCTTTATAAGTCTTTCGAACAGGCACTGAGACCCAAGGAGAGCAGATGGACGAGAAGACTTTCCCAAAAAGCAGACTGCACAGAACAGATGGCTTTGCCATGCAGGGCAGAGGGGCGGGGTGGGGGTGGTGGCTGGAAAGGACCTGACTGAGGTGGTTATATGACTGGTAGGGGAGGAGGTCAATTTTTTCAGGGATAACATTTTTTGGGGGAAGGGGTGGTACAGGAACCCAGTATAAAGGTTAAGAACAAACCTCAAAACCATATGAGGGGGGAAAAAAAACCATCTGAGGAGAATTATGGCTAACGAGCTCCTGAGTTATTTCCCTCCTAACAATAGCCTCTTTAGTTTGGGTAACAATTAAACATTAAAACAAATTCTCCCAAACCTAGAAGTCTGCTGATACCTCTTACCTCCCAAATCCTCTAGTCAGTGAGGCCATGACTCCAGGCCCAGCCTCGCGGCCCTCTGAGACCACCCCAGTAGCCCTACTCAGTGCTGGCACTCTGGAAATGCAGTGACAGAGTTCTGCCCAGTTTCAGAACATCTGACACAGGGAAATGAACTCCAGCCATACAATTATTAGAAGAGGTTTTTTTAATAGGGCTTCTTGGCTATGACATTCTCATCATACTTTTCAAATACGATATATGACCAACACACACAATTACATATTTTTCAAACCTATAACTGCTACATAAAATGGAGAATATCTAAAGCACAGGCTGTGGCAATGGCAGAAGACAGGCATACTTCACTCTGACAAGCTGACTTTCAAGGCAGGCAAAATTTATATGAGGGCTTGCAGGTTGGACAACTGCTTTAAAAACTAAATAGGCTTTCAGGAGAAAAAAATTCTCCAAAAGCGTTTTCCTATATCAGAGATGACTAGCGAGAAGCACCCCCACCAGTCTGACTCTGCAGGGAGAGCACAGCACCTGCTCCCACGCCTGCCCTGGCAAACAACCTGACCTTCAGCTCCGCGCAAACGGAACTATTAAGAAAGGCTTAATAGGGGAAGGAGTGGGGCTGGGAGAACACAAATAGTCTCTTCTCAACCAAGTTTCTTTTTGTTCTTCATGATATCAATGAAGCCAGCTAGTTAAATTCATATGTTCTTTCATTCATCACGCACCGGTGTTATGGTGATTTGTCCTCATTACCTACTCCTGTCCCTGAAATTCTGCAGGAAGGAGCTGAGTCACTGATTTACCCATTAAGTGCTGGAGGAAAAAAGAGAGACAACAGCTGGATAATCACCCTGTTCTGGGGGTTACAAGAAAACACATCAGATTCAAGGAGGTGTCCTGACCTAAAGGCAGAGGGTTGTGATGATGGGTCACAAACTCTGGCCTACCTCTACTCCAGGGCTCGCCCCTCACCCGAAGGGGCGTTATTTCTTGCTCCTCCCTTTCCAGCTCTCCCTCAGGCCCTCACATAGAGAACCAAGGAAGATACAGATGTCTGCCCAGGCAGCCCTTTCTTGGGGAAGATGAGGAATAGCACTGCATAGAACCCAGAACAAACAAACAAACAAACAAAAAATCACACACACACACACACACACACACACACACACACACACACACACAATTTACCCATATGCCATTCGCCCCTCTTGAAACTTGTTTATATATTGCCTTCTTTGGAATTGACTTGCCCATTGAACTCCAACTTAGCAGCCGGTCATGACTGTTGCTTAGGAATTACATTTCTTTTTTTAAAAAATCCTTTAAAAAAACAACCACAAAACCACCACTTCCTCAGAGCTCCTAATCTAAGGTTGATAATTCTGGGCCAGAAGGCCCACTTAAAATAGACCACAGAAAGAGAACACAGCTATTGCTTGAAGGGATCCACCCATTTTTTTACGTGTGCATCTAAGATTTTGAGCTTATTAAATAGTGTTTTATTCATTTTTTTCCCCAGTCTCTGGCTTCTATTTGTAGTTATCTAATGTCCACTAGGCACAGAGTAGCCTCTGAATAAGTAAGTGACTGTTGGGTAAATGAGGAGTAATTTGGAAAACTGTGTCCAAGTAGAAGCTTCTATTCTCAAACTAATAAACCTAATGGTTTATTTAGCTGATGGCTGCCACTTTCACTGAGGGCTTAGAAAGGTACTTAGAAAGTACTCCTATTTACTTTTGTTCTTGATGTTGACTGTTGGGAGAAACTGGGTTTATATTTTTTAAACACCCTATTGAGATGTTAATAAGCCACAAAAGGCATCTGGTTAACAGATTTTGTTCTACAACAAAGGAAAAGAAATCAGTCCAATAACAACAACAACAACAAATGGGTAGAACAAACTTAAGATAGATAGTAAGTACTTTATCTTAATATTAGAAGTATGGTATTCCCAGGACAAGATTTTGAGTTTGGGTAGGGGGATGGGAAAAAAAGAGAATTAAGTCGTGTCATATACTGGTACAAATTCTCAATGTTGAGTGTGATCATGATGTGTATATATAATGTAATAATAAAGTTTTAAATTTTTTAAAAGCCTACATTTAACATGTGATTTCATATATATATATATATATATATATATATATATATGTATGTATGTATGTATAGTGAAATCATGTCATTTGCAAGAAAATGAATCTTGAAATCATAATGTTAGTAAGATACATCAAGCACAAGTAACATGGTTAGGGCCAGGGATGTAGCTCAACGCTGCAGTGCCTGCCCAGCAGGCACCAGGCCCTGAGTTCGAGTCTCAGTACCAAAACAAAACAAGCAAACAAAAAAACAAATATCACATGGTTTCTCTTACGTGAGAAACAAAAATATTTCTCATGTATCAAATTCCAAATATAAAAAAACCCCAAATATATATTTTAAAAATCTCAAAATATAAATTAATTAAAAAGTAAAATAAAGGAAGAGATGGTAGGAAATAGGGAGGCAGAAGTTTTAGTGAGAGGGAAGGGAGCCAGGGGAAGGGAGAAGGATGAGGACAGAGGTAAAAGGATGGAAAATGGTCCAAAATGAATTCAACTCTGATGTATCATAAACATACACTAATAAAAAAAGGTCTGAATTCTAAGACTGCATGACTGGCCTAGGTTTTTCCTTGTCCCTCCACCTCCAGCAACTACTAACAGAGCACAATGCTTGCTAGAGGGCATCTCTTGGGTCTAAGCCACTGCCCTACCTGACTAGCTTCCCACCCAAAGGGGTCCCTTCAAACTGGCTGCTTTAAATAAATTTTGCTTAGCAAAATTCCCCACCTGTTAAACAGAGCTTTAGTTTTTTGCATTCAGATGAACCCAACCATTTGTGACCCATAAAGATATCCATGATGAATCATCCTTTACTTCCTCCTTTCCTCTCACCATCTGCTTTTCACAGACAAACAAGTTAGAGAGGGCACAGCCTAAGGTCACTACTGAAATAGGGTTTTCCCTCCCCGGGGTGCACTGATCAGGATTCACCTGGCACAGTGCTGCATGCCTACACTCTCAGCACTACGGGAGGCTAAGGAAGGAAGATAAAAAATTTAAGTCCCCCCTGACAACTTAGCAAGACACTGTCTTAAGATAAAAAATAAAAGGCTGGGGATGCAGCTCAGCTTGGAGGCCTTGGGTTTAAACCCCACTATCAAAAGAAAAGGATCTGAACTGTACTCCTGATACAGCGAATCGAACCTACTGAGTGTGGCCCAGGATTCTGCATTAAATGAGCATCAGGACGATTCCATGCCCAGTAAACTCTGAAACTGCTGGTCTTTGGGTTCAAACTGAGTTTTGTTAGTTCAGAGAATACATAGACAGGGCAAGGATCCTAGTGTCTCAAAAGGAAGGCCAGGGAAGAGAACTGGAAAGCTCTCAAAAATAAAATCTGGCAATACAACCACAAATCCCATGGGCAATTTTTTAAAAATCACTAAACAGATGATTGTCCAATATGCCTACATAGAAAGTTGCTGAATTTATGTTTTTTTAAATAAAAAAAAATAATGCATGATTTAAAAATTTTTTCAACTCTTCACTTTGGACATGTTGGTACCATTTCCCATCCCACTACCCAGAAATAGCCACAGTTAGTATTATTAGTATGTATCTTTCCAGGCCAACTTCGATGCATACAGTTTATATCCATGTGTACACAACTTCCTCCCAAACCCGTCTTTTATTTTACTGTCTTTTTTTTTATTATCTTTATTGGTACATTAAATATACACATCATGATTGCACTCCATAATGGGGATTTGTACCAGTATAAGACACAACTTAATTCTCATTTTTTCCCATAGCCCTACCCACCCTACCACCCCCCCATATACATAAAATTTGTTTCCTTACTTTTTTGTTACAATCTCCACATTGTCCCAGTTTACTGCTGATACTGTCATTTAATTTTTCTTGACTAATCTATTTTTTTAAAAGATAGGGTCTCACTGTGTTTCCCAGGCCAGTCCTAAATCTTGGGCTTATATGATCCTCCTGCCTCAGCCTCCCAAGTACCTAGGACTGCAGGCATGCCACTGTTCCTGGTGTCTTGGCTGTTTTGTCTCTTTTGCCACCACCCATTGCCTTGATTTAGGTCACATTGCGTTCTCATGGTCTCTGGGCTATGGGTACATTGCCCTAGCTGGTCTCGTGCCCCTCTTTTTCAAATTAAAATCCAGCTTAGACTCATGAATAAATGTTCTAATTTTCAATTTATAGCCCTCCCAAGTATATATAATAATTCAACAACAACTAAAAAATCGTACTTTACTATCTTAACTAAACTTGCAAGGACTACTACAACTATTCTCTATCAGTCCATCTATCCTATGTGTCATTACACAGGTCCCCTTTTGTACCAGCTTGCCTGGGGCCCCCATGAACACAGACTGCTCAGCTACCTGTTATTCTCTGCTCCTGGAATTTTCTCCATTGCCTGACACTGAACATTCTTTGTGTCCTTCAACATCCTTCTTTCCTCACCACAGAAGTTCTTGATTCTACTATAAATCAACTGTTAACTGAGTGTGCTGGGTACTGTGGTGGCTTCTGGGAGTATAGTGGTAATCAAAATGCTCTCTAGAGGCTGGATATAATGACGTATGCCCATAAACCAAGCTGAAGTGGAAGGGTCATAAGTTCAAGGCCAGCCTGGGCAATTTAGTGAAACCCCATCTAAAATAAAAAAAGGGCTGAGGATGTAGCTTAGTAGCAGAGCGCTCCTGGGTTCATTCTGTGGTACTGAAAAACAAGGTTTCTAGAAAATACAATCACAAAACAAAAATTCTTTAATTACAGCTGTGACAAGTGCTATGAGGAAAACACTAAGGGAGAAAAAGATGATGTAACCTACTATGGAGGGGAGCCTGGTTCACCAAAGGTTTGCTTGAGGAAGTGGCATGCAAGCTAAGTCTGAAGGAAGGGCGGCAGTGGTGACAAAGCCTCACAGATAGAAGGAACAGTGTCATGCTCAGGTGCAAAGTATACAGGACACAGGAAAGTCCAGGGACACCGGCCGGAGATTAGAGTAACAGGAAGCCAGGGGTTAGATAACACAAGGCCTTACAAACTTTGATAAGGACATTTGCCTTTAAGAGTAATGGGAAGAGGCCATTGATAAATTTTAAGGAAAGGAATAAAAAGATCAGAGGTAGGAGGGTACTGTAGGGGTGTAAGTGTGCAGTGTCACATTTAGATTCAAGTTTTTTGACAAGAGTACCGTGCTTCCTATTTCTGTTTATCTTCCTAATAACCCTGTTTTCACAAACCCAAACCAGCTAACTTGCTCAATCATCTTCAAAGCTGAGAAGCTCTCTAATTCTTAGTTATTAGGAAACATTATTCAAGAGAAAATTCTTGGGTTGAGGGTCATGTATTTTGCTAGCAGGTCCTAACTTTAGTGTCTAAAACATGATGCGTTCTCTTCTTCCTAGTAGTGTGAAGGAACGGTTAAAAGAAGGATGGAGGTGGGTGTGATAGAATCCTGTAATCTCAGCACTCAGGAGGCTGAGGCAGGAGGATTGCCATGAGTTTAAGGCCTGCCTGGGCTATATAGTGAGTTTAAGGCCAGGATGAACTATATAGCAAGACCCCTGTCTCAAAAAAGAAGAAAGGGGGAGGAGGAGGAGAAAGAGAAGGCAAAGGAGAAGGAGGATGATGAGGAGGAGGAGGAGAAGAAGTAGAAGGTGGTGGTGGTTGGGGAGGCTGGAAAAGCTTACAGCAGGCTCCAGAATGACTATGACTGACTAACAGGTAAAGTAACACAAGATTCAGAACAATGGCAGGTTGGAAGCCAGATTATAAATGCTTGAGATAGGACTTTTCTCATTAGGCTATATGAACCACTGTTAGGTATTTAAATAAGAAAATGATCCAACTGAAGCTAAATTTTAGGGGAAAATATTCCAAGAGTGTAATGCAGACTAGAGGATATAGGAGAAACCAGGAACCTATTCTGTTAGCACAGACAATAATTTCAAAGGTTGACACAGTGTGGGATAATGATGATAGAAGGAAAAGACAAGAATCAGAAAACACTAGGGAGCTAAAAGAGATACAATTTGGCATATGATTGGATGCAAGACGACAAAGGATCAAAGACAACTTTGGAAAAAGTAGGTTAATATCATCCATGATGGGGAGTGGCCATTATATCCTCGAGTTCTCAAGTCGAAGGGAAATATTATTTCTTTAACCATCCTTCATCTAACATGATCTGCAGACCTTCCATTACTTTGCCCTCATAAAATCTAGTGCCCGGAATGTGTGGCGCTATCATTTCCTTTGCTAAGTTATAAGCTCCTTGATGTGGCTTTTGTTTCTTCTCACAGTTTACTGCGGTGATCTGCACCCTTGTTGAGTCACCTTTTTCAATGCACTGACCTGATACAGAGCCCTGACAGGACAAACCTGTACTCTGCAGTTCTCAAGTTCTGGCTCCTCTGGAACAAATATAAGAAAAACAATACATGCTATTGCCTTACACCCACTCAAACATGCTAAAAAACCGACCAACAAAACCACAAACCATTTCTGCCGAACACTGATATGTCAGAGGCCCAGAGATACAGTTAACAGCCCAACATTATGCACCAAAGGGGACGGAAACAACAGTCCCCCCAATGAGAACTAGACATGTATGCAAGCCTATAAATATATCTAAGACTTTGCTGTCAAATCAACCTTCTAGGTGTCAGAAAGGAAGTCTTTTACAAATAAAAAAAAATGATACTTGATACTAAATTGAAAAGCTGCAAGGTGCTCAGTTTCTCAAGCTATAAGTTTATTTGGTCCTATTTAATTAAAGACAGAAAAATGTTCAGACAAGAAACAAATGTGGATAACCAAGGGTACTTCTTCTGCCTGCATATAGGTTACTGATGATTTGAATTAAGATATGAAAAGAAAAAGCTACAAAACAGAGTAAAACTCATGTCTATCAAGTCTGGAAATGACAAGGACGCTGGGGAGACAATTGGATGATGGACTTCAGACACACAGATAGTGACAGGAACAATCAACAGATGCAAATAAAAATCAAGAAAAACAGAGAACTATAACTTTCTCACCTTGAGGCCCCACACAAATACTGAGTAGCAAAGATATGAGTAGGTAATAGCTCATGTTTTGGGTGGCTCTACTCTCAAAATCAACAGTTAGAGCCAGGGATTTAGCTCAAGTGGTTCTGCACCTACCTTGCAAGCAGCAGGGCCTGAGTTCAATCCCCATGACTGCCAAAAAAGTCTTAAAGAAAGTGAGCTCGCTCAAGTATTTAAAGAGGAAAATAAGAAGCACCCACTAGAAAATCAACAGCTACCCAAAGAGTCCATCCGTGCTTACAGAAATGCAGGCGTTCCAATCTCAAACACATCCAGCCCTCATGCGCCACTGCTGGGGTTTAAAGGGAATCATCAGCTCTGGAGAAAGCAAACTAAATTCATTGAAATACCTATTAGTTATTGTTTCTCAGGGGTGAGAAACTAAAGGTGTAAATGAGGTGAAAACATATGGCAGGTACTGTGAAATAGGATACTCAAAGGGAAAACAAAAACTAGGTGGGGCAGGGGAAAGCAAAGAGGAGAAAGAAAAATTTGATGGTAGAAAGGAAAAAATGGAAATTATGTATATAGGGGCAGGGTGGAAGGGAAGGCAGGAGAAGGAGAAAAAGTAAGAATCAAGATACATCAAATTCTCAATGAAAAATGTGATCATAATGTATTCTTTCTTTCTTTTTTTTTTTTGAAACAGGTTCTCACTCACTTTGTGGTTCAGGCTGGCCCTGAGCTCAGCCTCCAACTCACATCACAGCAATCCTCCTGCTTCTGCCTCCCGAGTGCTGGGATTACAGGCATGAGCCACCACGCCCGGCACCGTGGTATGTGGTACTGGTTGCTGCTGGGCGTGAGTCTCCACACCCAGTATGGTATGTGGTCACCGGGGATCAAACCCAGGTCCTTGCACTTGCAAGGCAGGCGCCAGAACCACTGAGCTAAATCCCTGGCCCCGATCATAATGTATTCTTAAAACGTACCAATAAACTCAATTTATTTTTTAAAAAATGGCCAGGGACTTAGCTCAGTGGTTCCAGCATCTGCCTGGTAAACGCAATGTCCCATTCGATCCCAGGTAACCACATTCCACAAAGCCGGGTGAGGTGGCTCACACCTGTAATCCCAGCACTCGGGAGGCAGAGGCAGGAGGATTGCTGAGTTGCAGGATCGCTTGGGCTACATAGTGAGCTCAGGACCCTCCTGAACTACAAAGTGAGACTCTGTCTCAAAAATAAATAAATAAATAACACCAAAATACCTGTCTGTAGTAAATCAGAATTCCAAATAGTGTAATATTTCTAGGAATCACAAATTTGGCTCTAAAATATCAAGAAGCCTATTACTTAGGTTAGTTTCAAATTATGATTCACTATTTAAAGAACCTAATATCTCAGAAAACAGACAATTTCTGAGGTTCACCCACACACGTCTCTTTCCCAAACCAGTGATTGAACACAGGGCCTTCACACTAAGCTTTTTATTTTGAGACAGTCTCATTATGTTGCCTCGGTCCACCTCAGAGTTTCTGTCCTCCTGCCTCAGCATCCCACTCAGCCCTAGGTGGGCTTCTAGGCTTGGGCCACCACCTGGCCTAAAGGCTCTTTCTACTATGATGTAATTATGAGTGGATAATGAAATCAGTGAAGCTCATAAGGAATTGAACTTACGACTCATCTAGTTTAGTTTATTTAATACAATCTGGAAGAAAGGAATCTTCATATGTGCAAATAATTCTAAATTCTGTGGATCAAAAAGATATGGACTCTCCAAGAATAAACTGCAA
>PVIR01038583.1:0-14458 GCA_004026965.1 Petromus typicus | reverse complement strand
CACACACACACACACACACACACACACACACACACACACACTCACCTTTCCCCACCATACCATGGTCTACCCCCTTTCTCAATGGCCACTACGGTATAAATCAAAAGCCACGGTACTTTACCCACAGCCTCCTCTGGGGTCCAGTAGCCAGAGGAGTCACACACCCGCCTGGAGGAAGCGCTGTGCACATACTGACGGAATGTCCCATCTTCAGAGCAGCTGCCACACATGCTACCTGGAGCCCTGGGAAGGGGAGGGGGTAAAGATGAGAGATGTCAGAAAAACAGGGTTCAGGAAATTAGGAAGACCTCAGAGGAAAGGTGGTACTAAATAATGAGGTCCCAGAGGGCAACTGGAAACATGATTATTTCATTTCCTGCTGGTGTAGGCCTCATCTTTGCAAAATTCAGAGTGACATGAAAATCTCAAGATTACGAAAGAGAAAAATGTAAGTCATAAAGGAGGACCATGGAAATGTGGGTGGGCAGCTTCTGTCCTGAAAACATTAAACATAAAACAATTACAATCTGACTCAACATAAAACTCCTTTCTACATTGACTGCCCAAAAGTCATTAAAGACCATTTCCATTCCCCCCATGAAGACAGACAACCATTTTCAAAATAAAATTTTAGCTATGTTTTCTCATGTTTTAAACTCCCTACTTTTAATTACATGCATTAAATAAAATCTAGGCAAAATATAGCGTCCCTTTGCCCTCCAGGGCCTAGAAGGATACAACAGAGTTCTTTACCATTATCCTGTTAGCTCTGGCTTGGCCACTACAGCTCCTTTGTGATTTTATCTTCCCTTCACAATGAACATGTCCCTGAACCACAAGTGCGTCGCGCTCTTAGCTCCATGAGACATGCCGTCCTCTCAGCTGTCAAGTGGTCTTTCCAGGTGTCTTTGCTGAGCAGATTCCTACTCAAGACAACTCAAGATCCATTCCAATCAAACTGCTGCTTCCTCTGAGCCCCCACTGAACCTGCTGACCCCTCTCAGCACACTGGGAGGTGCTGCCAAGACTTTCCACTCATACTCTTTCCTGTTCTGCAGCTCTTGGGAGGTCTGAACCTCTCTGTGAGCACAGAGTGAGCACAGCGACAGATTCAACAATTCCTCTGTGGATGCTTATTTTATGCATGTTATGAGATGACTGATACACTCCATAAAGAACTCTAGAAACATCACATTTGGGGTGAGCACAACAGGTAGATATATTAATTAAATCATAAAGGGGAATCACTTAATAAGGCTTGCCTCTTACACTGGGGAATGTTTTGAGGAGCCAAATTGTGAAATACACATCTGACATGTAGACATCAAATCAGGAATACCCAATAGGTAACATTAATAGTATATCAACATTTTTTGCTAGAAAAATAGTATTTCTAGACAAAGGATAATTATATCAGCAGCTTCTTTTTATTAAGCACTTCACATCCCTGGCCTTATGCCATATGTATTTTTTACAAATTATTTTTAAGCCCTATAAAGACTTCATGTTTACAAATGAAAAAAATCAGCCTCAGAGAGGTTAAGTAAATTCCTCAAAGGTCATAAGTTCCTTAGTTCCTTTGAGCAAGGTCACAACCACCATCAAGAGTTCAGTACTCTGGCAACTAAAAGGTGTGTTTAAGAGTCACCCTCGGACTCCAATCAGCTATCACTTCTAATGCTCATGAGAATCCAAATGACATTTCCCTGATGCATTTGGCTCTTTGGGGCTGCGGCCCAGTGCTTAGCTGGGACTCTTCTCTGACATAAGAATTTCAAATACCTACAAGGCTGAAGTAAACACAACTCCAGACATGACACAAATCGCTGGGCATGTGACGTGAGTCGTCCCAACATGTGCCTCAAAACTGTAGCCCACCTAGCTAAGAAAAGGAAGCAAATTGTAGCCTTTTCTGCCAACAGCCTCTCAGCAAGCCAGTTCTATGTCTGCTTTATCTTAACGTTTGTACCAGAGAGAGAATTGAAAGATTAAATTGTTTACATGTGTTACATAAACTGATGTAAAACTAGTTTGCGCATACCCACAGAGGACTTACTGTTCAGCCAGTCCAACCAAAGCTGTGCAGGGTCACACTTGCAGGGAAATGATCCTTACACACATCACACAGATGTGAGCTGAGCCATCAGACTCAGCCTGGGAAAGTCTGGGTGCTGATGACAGTGAATCTAGGTTGTTGGGTTGTGAGCTTTGTGTGATGTTGTCCATTGAATATGGGTCAAGTTTTCAAGGGCAAATATCAAGATCCCAAGGGAATGTGAATACCACTTTGACAAAGGATTCACCAACTTTATTCTGTCCTCATCCCTCTGTGTCCCTGCTGCTCAGACTTTCAGTGTAGCTGCTGGACACAGAAACATCTCCTAATGATATCCATCACCCACAAAGGGAGCGGGGCATGAGGAAAAGGAGTTAGCTGCCTGTTAAGCAAGGGAGCTCTCAATTCAAAGAAACCATCAGTTCTACATATCTCATTTCTGAATTTCCATGGAATTCCCTCAGTTCACTCCATGGAGCTGTGGGGCCTTGGGCTAGCCCCTTCTGTTTTTATTAGCCTCAGGTTTCTCACTAATATAGCTGAAGTTGTGCTTACTGCAATCAATATGTAAGACAAATGCAATATCTACCACGAGTCTCATATATAGGAGGCCTGAATAGACAGTAGTTATGCTTGTTGTCTAGGGTATGGTGCTTAGTTTTGTGAAGTAGACAGCTTCCTAGGTTCTGAGCATGTCAATCAGACCACATGGTTCTATTTCTCCATCAGTTGTCATTCGTTTTTCCTAGCTTTTTACAAAAATTCTCCTGCACTGATAGATAAAGGAAGAATGGAAGCTTGTTTTAGATATCATATTTTCCTTCTGTATTTAATATTTTTCAATAAGAAAAACATTAGAATATATTGTGGCAGTTCAAAAGACAGAGATATAGAAAATAGTTCTTCCCCTATCCCCTCCTCCCCTGCTTGCCAGCTGAGCAGGCAGTAGGAAAAATGAGCAGATAGTAACAATTTCATAGTGTCCTGGGGGAAAGGGGTGGCACAGGATGCAGCAGGGGGGCTGAGATAGCATTAGAGATGCTCACAAGGCTTGTGTCAGCCTTAGTGCTCAGATGGTGGGAATTTGCACATTCCCACTGATTTGTCTACCCACCGAGAACCAAGTGTGGAAGCAGCTTTACTGCTCTATCTGCAGCACTACTGCAAACCACGTGGCAAACTGCTCCATCCTCCATCCTCACACCACAGAGAAAAAGCCCATAAGACAAACACCAGGTGCCCATCAGTTCTGCCAGTCCTACTGGTCACGTGGACCATCCTCTTCTGGTATTTTCTGGGGTGAGCAGTCGATGGACACTGGCTCCTATGAGAGGCCCCTGAGCTGTGCCAAGGAGCGGGGACCGGAGCAGGCTGGCAGAGGCATCCCTGAGCAGGGCTGCACACACCGAGTGCCCCCAAGAATGCACAACCTTGCTGCACATCCGCACTCTTGGAAACACCAGAGAGAAGGTTTACCAGCTCATTTGTGGACATCCCTGTTCTCACCTGTCATATAAAACTCCACTAATAGGAGGCATCCAGTGGATAGTGAGGGACTTGTGTGTCTGCCCGATGACCATGGGCGGGATAGGAATGGGGGTCGGCTTTCTGCTTTGACTCCACCGCTGATATACAAGGTCCAAATAGCAGTGCATCCGTGCCACTTGGTTAGGGGTGAAGCTGTCGGTGCAGTTATCATCTGTGGGACAAATGAGAGAACAGAAGTAGTGGAGGTTTAACCTGTAAAGTTAATCAGGTTAGCACTATATCCTGCCTCGTTCTCAGCAGTTCTTGGCACCTATCCCAACACCTTGTATTTAGTAGGCTCAAAATACACTTGGAGAAATAAATGCACTGTGTTCCAGAAAGCATCAGAGATGGAAGTGAGAAAAAGAAGACAGAGGCAGGGCACTTGCTTATCTCAAAGCAAAGCTACTCATTACCTGAATGCTGTGCTAGTCTCAGAATGAGCCCTAGAGTTGGGATTGCTCTGGGTAGAAGGTTGCTTATGCAGCAAACCACAAGATGGCAGTGTCTTAGCAGAGGGCCTTTTCTCTGGGAATGTTAGGAGCAGCAGGCACCTGCTTTATTGGCCGCTGATGTTGGCCAAGGTTAGTGAGGATTCGATGGAGATATTCCAGGGACAGAAAGTGCAATGGCAAGAAAGCTGCAGAGATGGGGATAGTGGCCTCAGTGCAGGGTCTCCTTATTAAGTACATTTTCCCATGGAGTTGAAAAAGGGGTTATCTTAGTTTTGGGAATTTTTCTAGTTAGAACACAATCACCAAATGTGCAACTTCATCCTATTTCTTAACGTTTCGTTCTCCTTCCTTGAAGGCAGTTACTTAAGAGCTCTTGCCTCTGCTTTCCTTATTCTGGTCTTCTCCCCATCCCAGGCCAGCAAGTCCTTGGTAGGGGAGGGAGGAGCTGGTTCTTGTGAATGCCATGCTCCTGAATTATTCCCCACAATGAAACCTGAGTAGAAACATCTTGCCAGCTTACTGTTTGTTCTTTCTTCTGTTTAGAACATGACTAGGGTCTGGTGGTTTAACTTTTGGGATTGCTTCAGAACCAAGTACCTGGAACCAGAAAAATACTTTCTGTCATCATTGGACTTGGTCAAAAAATCAAATTAGGCCTTCATTTTAGGAATAAATGTAACCTTACTATCAGGATACTAGTTAGTGTTAGTTTTTGACAGAAATAAGGGAAATGTGAGGGACAGGAGAGGATAATTCAGGAGCTAAAATGACAAAAGACTACAGAAAACAATATTTTTTTTTTGAGACAGAGTCTCACATTTGTAGTCCAGGCTGGCCCTGATCTCAGCCTTGAATTCACAGTAATCCTCCTGCCTCTGCTTCCCAAGTGCTGGGATTATAGGCATGAGCCACCATGCCCAGCACTGTGGTATGTGGTTCTGGTTGCTGGTGGGCGTGAGAATCTCCACCCCCAGCACTGCTGTATGTGATTACCAGGGATGGAACCTGGGCCCTTGTGCTTGCAAGGCAGGTGCTGGAACCACTGACTAAATCCCTGGCCCAACAATACTATTTTTAAGCATTACTTTTAAGATGAGTTAACACCATTTAGGAGAATATATATAGAGAGAGCTAAACATCAAGTCTGTAAAAAGAAAAATTTGTTGGTTTGAAGATAACATAACATAAAGGGAATCCTGAGTTTAAATTAACTGAATCATCTTGTGCAACTGTAAAAATAAGGGAAACTAAAAATAAGCTATCTTGACCCAGAAATCATTTTACTCAACAGGACTTGACTCTCTTTCAGAGCAAATGCCTGAGAAAATGAATGAGAATGAAAATCATCAAGTCCTGTAAGTTGAAGAAACCTCAAGGAAGGTTTTAGCTTTTTACCAGCTAAGGAAAGAAGTGTGCTCTTCAGATTATCTCTAGTAGAAGAGAATGGAGTCAACAAGATCTCTTAATATCTTAGCATTTCTTCAAGTTCTTCAAAGACATGGAAAAAAGAGACTATCCTATAACAAATGGATTTCAACTTTCTGATGTGAATGAACACTCCAGTTATCTCTATAGCTCCTGGACCTGCACCTGCCCATTCTCACCCAGATCTCTCATCCACCAGCAGTCTTAAGACCAACACAAGCCTGGATTCTGTAGTTATACCTGTATAGCTCATGTAGTTGTTGAATGGAGCTCCTGGGAATTGGGTGATGCCGCAGGTGTCGTTGGCTGGTTCTGGGATCTGGCATAGTTTACTCTTGGGCGTGGGGGCAGTGTCAGCACAGAGGTCTCCTGTTTCCATTGATGGCTCTGTCTCCCTGCAGGGGTCATTGCAGGAGTCCCTCTCGCTGACCCCTTTGAAGACATGGTAGAGTCCCAGGACATGGCCTACCTCATGGATCATGATGTTGGTGTGGCCGGGCATGCCGTAGTAGGCTGGGTTGAGGACAACACCCCCTGTAAGGGAACGTTGGGAATTGTATCTGAGCACAGAATGAACAGCATCCTGAAGTCCTTTACTATGTCTTGTGATGAACTTTGAAAATTCTATTTTTCTTCTAAGGAGACTTTTGTAACTTCTACTGGTGTCCATTCATTGCTCCTTCCTCCAGCTACAAATAGCCTTAGAACTAATCAATAAACATCTCTCGACCTCTCTCATAGGTAAGTGCATCCTAGAACTCAGTTTTGTTGTCTGTAAAGTGAGGCCAGCATTTAGGTTTCATTCTTAAGTGTTTGGCATATTTTTTAAGCTTATTAAATAATAGTCACAGGTTCTGATTTCACTGTCCATCCTCTAAAGAGCTAACAACCAGCTAGACAAAAAGCCCAATCCAACGAACGACCTTGAAATTCTGAATGTCACAGGCACTGCAAGGACATGTTCACACTCACTCGCAGAAATCTCCATGAGGACAACAAGGAAGTGTTTCAGAAAGGAGATGATCACATTTAACTGGGCTTAAATGAAAAATCTAATGTATCATTGTGGTCTTACAAAAGAAAAGGCTGAAGACCTTTCAGTGCCCGGACTTCTGTCTAACTTGTTGAACAGCCCATCCTGGCTCTCCTTATCACTTCATGATTTAACCCTCTCAGCATTTTCTTTAACTCTCAAAATCAGCAAGATGAGACTGAGCCTCATCTCCAGGACCTGAGACAAGGAATGTCAAAAGGACCAGATCAACCCCCCATATCAGTAGTCTCCTGAGGACAGCCAGACCTTCAGAAAAGCCTGTCTTTCTTTTTCCAGATTCTAGCCCAAGAACTATCCCCTATCTCTTAACTCTATACAATGCCTTCTAGACAATTCCATATATCATTTTATGACAATTATCACAGGGCTATGCCCTTTGGTTCTATCTAATGCATGGCTCAGTTTTCCTTTGTGATAACTGCCCTACTGAAAAGTGTAGTTTCTAAATTCAAGGTCTAGTTTCTTCCAGCGAACTCAGACATGCTTATATTAACCAAGCCAGACATCATCTCATTGTGAGGTAAAGCATCTCTTTTAATACATAAAAGTAAAACTAGTCATCACCTCCTATGTTTGTCCTGTCTACCACTTTCAGTACAATTTCTTATCCTCTAGCATTATCCTGATGCTCCTTTTGCTTTCTCTTTGCAAGGTTATTTTCTGAATATTTCCCTAACTTGTGCGTCATTGGTCTTATATCAACATAAGGTCAAAGGAACTTGAAAACAGGTCTGTTTTAATAACAGCCAGAGTATCTGGCATTTGAATAAGCCTAGTAAAATGTAGTGTTTCCACTTTCTGAGAGGCCTACTACTTCACATTTTTTAGCCAATTGTATTCAGTCTTCTGACAGCATTGCTGACCTTCACATCCATGACATCAATCGGAGAGAACAACCCATGCTCCTTCCCTCTAGACACAATTAATTTCCACCCCTAGTCTACCTTCTTTTTCTCTTACCTATCTCAAAATATATTTTAGATTTCAAAAGTGAAATCTTTGAAAATGAAACTTTGAAAAGTTACATTTCTTGAGCAATTCCATTTACTAGTTTTTCTCAAATTGTATTCAGAAATTTTGAGCTTGAGTGACACTTTGGGGATAAAATGGCATTCACTAGTTGAATATACCTGATGCAACATGCCAAGGCTCCAAGAACAAGGAATGGTAAAATAACACACATCAAGGAAGAAGGGCTGGGGGCTGTTGCTCTGGGGACACTCAAGGAGAAGAGAGAGGTAACCATTGTAATAATAGGACTAATGTCAAGATTTAGAAGTTTTCCTCTTTGACTGTAGATGAGATATTTCCAAATCTAGGAGAGTATTCTACAATAGATGTGCTGTCACCTCTTAATAGATCAGTTCATATATAAATGGAAAAGGAACCATAAAAAGTCACATCTGTAACACTTTCAGCATGTCCCTTCCATACCCAGTACAAGTGGCCAGGGTTTTTCTCTATTGTACTCTTCGTATACGTTCCCAAACAGAGAATACAGAGTTAACTAGACAGCGCATACATTTTAATTTAAAACATAAGCATTTTAGAATACTTTGGCAACAGTTATATTTTTTATTCCAAAGAGATGGAACTTCTGGAAAAACATCATCTGTGTGGAACATATAATAACAAGATTACTATGTATGTGTTTAAATAAAATATTGTACAAAATATACAAATACAGAAATTTAGTAAGTAACAAAAATAGTTACAAAATAGTAACAAAATAGTGTTCTACTTTGGTGATAAGTGCTGGACACATCCAGACACACTGAACAAAAACTCAAGGTGTAGTACTTCTTGTAGACATTCTGTCTGTAGGTCCACAAGGTGCTGGAAACATTTGGACTAGAGCTAAAGTAAACTTGGACTATGGCCCTTCCCGACAGGCTTGGTGGCCTCGACCTGGGAGTTTAATTTTCCCTAGTCTTCTTGGCTATAAAATGAGAGGTTGCACCAACTTACTTAGATGTTTTTTTCCTGTTTTTAGTCCATGCCTTCAAAAGCTAACAGGTAGGAATTTGTATGATAAACACAAATACAATGTGAGAAAATGTGTGTGGCTCCAGACTGCAAGCTCCACACTCCCAGTGCTATTGCTTGTGTTCTAAAACCAGTTACCCATCAGCCTGAGACAGGGGAAGGCTGTGAAGGAGCAGCCACACACTTGCTTTCAGATGTACCACTGTTTCTCCAGCAGCCAGTTCACCGTTAGCGCCCAGCCTGGCCCCAGAGGGGACGCTCTTCATCCCCTCTCCTATGCCTGGCCTCCCACTCAGTTCTTCTGGTTCATTCTCTGTATCTCTACTAAGCCAAAATTGTTACATTATTAGAGGGATGGGTTTAAATCATTCACAGACAGACAGACAGACAGACACACACACACATATTCATGTGGCCAGAAAAGTTCATCTACATTTATTTCTTCCATGTTTTGATGAGAATTGTAAATATACACATGTGTGTGTTAACACCAAAGCCTGAAATGAGCCATGAGGATTTGTTGCCCAATGTCTAAAAGAAAGAATACAAGAGGAAGAAGAAAAGATATAATAATAAATGATAAACAAAGACAGAATCTCCAGGAGGACAGTGACTTCCCACCTTTCTCCTCACTGGGGTTTTTTCCAGTGAGGAACTGAGCTGCTGTGCATTTTCCTCCCGTTACAGGGAATGTACAACCTTTTCCCACAAGCAATATCATGGGGTAATGAAATGTTACTTCCCAGTACGATGTGATATCAATATTCAAACCCTTCAGTATTATTGTCTGAAGCTGTTACAGATGTCCCACACTTCCCTCCATCCCCATTCTTAGGAGAAGGGGTCAGTCTCTGAGTGGGTCCCACATTACAATGCAGAAGATTCTTTCAAAAGATAATCTTAGAAACGACCAGGGTGACTTCTTTAGTTGTAGATAGTAACTGAAAATGTATTGGTCTTTATCTTTGGGGACATTCTATAAAGGCTCTCAAGGCCATTTCCCAATCTATTCAATGGTAATAATAAAAGTTCCTACCTTAACAGATTGCTTGGAAGATGAATGTAATAATGTCAATAAATGAACATTTACCTCATTCCCTACAACAAAGTAACTTACAATTCACATTGGGCCATTTGTGAAAGCCATTATAATTCTAAAGTGTGATCACACTTATGTAGCCATTTGTTCTTTTTTCTGAGATCTCTCACCTAGCTGTCTTCAGGGATTAGGAGAACAGAAGCTGGGGCCTGACCTCAAACAGTAACAGAAGCCATTCACAAGCAAGGCAGGCAAATATCCCCACACAAGGAGGTCAGATTCACCCCTAAACTGTTCTCACCTGGCTTCCTTGTTGTTCTGATCCTGAGACCTGCTGGATCCAAGAGGTCAGACAAGGTTACAAGCACACAAATGCCCCTTGCCTTCACAGACAACACACTAGTGTTCAGAAGTTGCTCCTATTAGTCTGAAATTAGCGACTATGGGGTGAAATGAGATCTGATGAAATTAGGGCTGACAGTGTAGTTCTAGTACATTTACACAAGATACCCCTGTTGTACAGTGCCCAATGAGCTTTTCCTTCCCATGTGATCAGAAGTGTATCATGTTCATTTCCTATACTCAAAGCCATTGCTCATTTTTAGTTCTCTTTTTAGAGAAAAAAGTTTTCCTTAGAGTAGAAAGTTAAAACACAGATTAGGCATATGATAAAGTAGCAAAGCACAGAAAGGATAGGAATGGAATTCCCTTTCCTATAACTTCTCTCTGCTCTCATCTGTCACACTGAAACAGGAAGCAAAACGATGCACCAATACATTCAATATACCTCAGCTCCTAGGCCTTCACTTGGAGGCAGCATGAGACCCTCTTCCCCACCTCACTCCTCCACACACATCGTATCAGGCTAAAAAGGTGCGACGGCAAGACCAGGAATATCTCCTGAGGATGCTGGCACAGTACTGTGAGGGGACAGATAAAACTGTGGAAATACAGACATCTTCCCCTAGTGGCTGCAGCTTCTTTCCCTCTGAACTCAGAGTTCCAGATGCTTCTGTAGTTCTTACCTCACAGTGCATAAGCAGAATGCAAACAAGGAGAGAGGCTTCTCACCACAGGGTTTCTTAGGCCCGTTCCATTTAGACCCTGGCTTAGCCAGCACGGTAGATGAACTCATCATGACCTTTTTGCCTTCACACTATTAATATAGTCACCACATTAGCTTAGAAAACATTCCTCCAAGTTGAAGAAAGTGAGAGAAATGCTAAGAACAATAGATAATAGATGGCAGCAGATGGCAGTAGGTCCAACAAAATTGACTTTACACTGCCTTTTGTGATTGAAACCCAAAACAAATGTGTGTGATCTGAGTGCAGAGAGATTCTGTCACATTCTAGTGACAGAATCTTGGGTCCATGGCCTTGCTCTAGAGGGGAATGACTGATCAGTGAGGTGAAGCAGGAACAGGGACCCACAGCCTGCCAAAAGTTCCCTGAGAATGAGACCTCAGCTGATGACTAGGGACAAAATGGATCACTGTGCCTGTGGTCTTTGCATGTGTGAGTCACTGAGCCTGTTAGATAATAGCCCTGGGCCAGAGGCTCAACTAACTGAGAGTAAATTTCAACTACATAGGGAGGTTCATAAAAATTAAGTCAATTATGGAAGAAGAAATTTATATTGCTGCTATGTCTGCAAATGTGTACTGAGACTTGAAGGCAAAATAGCCCCGCACTATCAGCTTGCACACAGAACATAAAACAAGTGCAGCACCTAGGATTTAGCAGTTGGTGAGCATGTGGGGCACAGCTGTTCCTTAATGGATGAGCAGGTGCAATACAGATGTGACTTCTTTGGAGATCTTTCAGCTTTGATTATGAAGCCCAAACTAAAGCGATAAGACAGAGTTGTTTTGTGGTGTAGGGGGAAGAAAAGAGAAGTTGCTGGTAAAGGATGAAATTTTAGCAACAGATAGACTAGCTTCCAAAGTGAGGCCATGTTTCCAAGTTGTAACAGGTTTCCCTCAGCTTTAACACAACACTGCCAAAGTGGCTGGTGGTAAAGAAAAATGGTTCCCAAAGCCCCTTGTGTTAAAAAAAGAAAATCGGGCAATTTGAGAAAAGGACACTAGTTGAAGTGACTTTCAAATGGTTCTGTAAAACTTTTAGGGCTGACTATTATATGCCTATAAAACAGGCAGATGAGAGCTGGTCTGCAGGTGTCTAAGTAATTACTTCCAGTTACTGGCTAACATTTGCTTCCAACAACTTGCTCTTGATAATGCAGGCACAAAGCTGTGAAAATGCACATTGGGGTCCAAGGAGGGAGCATTTGGGGCTGGGATAAAGAAAGGGTAGCATAGGGTAGGCAAAGGGAGAAAAAAGAGAAGAGAAGGAGGAATGTAATAGGAGCTGGAAAGACAAACTTGTAACAGAATCGGCCCTCTAACCAGCCATCTCTAAATATTATATTAGCTCCTTGGTTTTATAGCCTGTGGTCTTATTGGCTGGAAGTTCTTGTTCCTAACAAGACAGAATCAATAAAAGTATGTGTAGAAGATGAAAATGTTGCTGAGTCCAGGTCACTTTTGTCTCCTTATATACTCTTTCAGCTATTTCCAGCCCCAGCTGTCAAGAATTCAAAATTTCAAGCATGCCTAGATCATAGGAGAAATGTAGTCTGATAAATCAAAACTGAAGATGTTATTATAAAGGAACTGGATAGTTAAAATATTATTCTTCTTGTTTTGGCATGTGAGCAAATTCTGAAGATACCTACACACACACACACACACACACACACACACACACACAAATATAACCTTATGTCAATATTTTAGGTACCTACAAAGTATGAATAGGAAAGATATTTTCTATAATTGAATATTAAGTATTAAGTATAATTGAGTTCATTAAGTATTATTGTTTTTTTCTCTGCAAGGCATTCTTTGTGGGGGCATCAAACGTTCAATGGTTACTGGGATATTTTTCAAAACAGAAGACTTATCAAATTGTCTATAAAAGTGGTTTTTCACTCCACATTCTGATGTATGCATCAAATGTATCTTCAGGGTACTCAAATTTTAGGTCATAAAGTCCAAATCCTAATGTAATTTTGTCCAAAACTTTTTTTGTGCTGTATTGTACTCTCTGGAGCATCAAAATAACCCATGCACTGAATTATGTCTTCTGATAACAAAACGATCTACATTGTCAGGCAATAGGTACAGTCTGCACTTTGGTCATGACATGTAGTTTGCTTTGTAAATGGTTCCACCATTCCTCGCGCCTACATACTTCAATCCAGTTTCAACACTTTACTTATTGTTTATTTCCATGAATAATCATTCTCCTTTGGCCCTTGTAAAGAGACCAGTGGACAGCAGATAATATTAGCACTGCTCTAGTCTGCTTCTGCAGGGGTAGTAGCTACTTACATCAGAATTCATGAACTCCTTTAGGATCTTCATAACCTGCAAATGTTGGAGTGCCCATGGGCAAGCCTCCACCTCCACCAGCACCTCCCCATGAACCATAAGCATGTTCAAATACCTTTCACTCTAAGACTCTTATTGGGCTGGGGATTTAGCTCAGTGGTTCCACGTCTGCCTGGCAAGCCCAAAGTCCTGAGTGAGTTCAATTCCTGGTACCACACACAATAATGCCAGGTATAGAGACTCATACCTGTAATCTCAGCACTCTGGAGGCAGAAGCAGGAGGACTGCTCTGAGTTTGAGGCCAGCCTGAGCTACATAGTGACTTCAGGGTCAGCCTAAACTACAAAGCGAGACCTTGCCTCAAAAAACTTACAAAATAACAACCCAAAAAACCCCAGCTCTCTATCACCTTTCCATACCAGCACTATATGAGTTCACAGCCAAACTTCTTGAATGATTTGTATGTACCTTTTCACCAACTGGGGACACCGTGAGCTGTCCACACTGGTTTCTGAACCTACACTCCTTGGAAACAATCTGGTTGACATAACTAGACTTTCAGCCTCTTAAATTAGTGGGTGTTTCTTACCACCTGAGGGGGTGCTTCACCCACATTGTGTATCACACAGGGTGTCACAGAAGGCACAGTTCATCAGTAATTCACATAGTTTTTACTAGATAAGATTATAACATTCATTTTTTATTTATTACTATCTAGTCAGTAATAAAGTTAGGAACTTTTTCTGGATATAAACAAAAAAAGTTCCTTGAATTCTTTAATTTCATGTACATTTGCCCACACTTTGTGATATTGTTGTCATATTTTGAACTTATATTTTAAAGTTAAAAAGATGTTTATTGTTGGGCCGGGGATTTACATCAGTGGTTTCAGCACCTGTCTCACAAGTGCAAGGGCCCAGGTTCAATCCCTGGTAACCATATACAATACTGGTCGTGGAGACTCACGCCCAGCAGCAATCAGTACCACATACCACAGTGCCAGGCATGGTGGCTCACGCCTGTAATCCTAGCACTCGGGAGGCAGAGGCAAGAGGATTGCTGTGATGTGAGTTTGAGGCTGAGCTCAGGGCCAGCCTGAACTACAAAGTGAGAACGTATCTCAAAAAACCTAAAAAACAAACAAACAAACAAACAAACAAAAAAACTAAACTAAAAAAGATGTCATTGTTATACTTTCAGTATTTGTGTATTGTGTAGTGTTATTAATCTCTGATTTCTCTCCTTCCAACTGGGATTATTTTTTCCTTCTGCCTCTATTACTCTCTGCAGCATTTCTTTCAACATTGGTATGAATTATCTCTATTTTTATTAGCCTGAAAATATCTACTCACTTTTTTCTTTTAAAGATGTTTTTCCAAATATAGACTTCTAAGACAGAAAATATGTTCTTTAGTATCTTAAAAGATTTCAATCTTCTGTCTTATAACTCATAGTTTCTTTTTAAAAAATCAAAACAAACTTGCAAGGTCTAACATATTATTGTATTTTTTAACATAGAATA
>PVIR01038582.1:0-14466 GCA_004026965.1 Petromus typicus | reverse complement strand
CTCCTTTCGTCTGTGCTCGGCCCTCGGATGTGTGAGAGCCGGAAGCAGACCCCGTGTCACTTTTAGTCAGGGGCTCTTAGCACAGCGATGGGGTACAGATTTAAAAATGAAGGGGGATGGGGGGTGTAGTCAGTGGGAGAGCACTTGTCTAAAATGCACAAGGCCCTAGGTTTCATTGCGGAACCACCAAAAAAAAAAATTTTTAAAAAGAAGAAAAAGGGGGAAAAAAAAGAACCACACTAACCCAGAAAGATCCTCAAGACATCTGTGTCAAAAAGGTTGCCATATGCATGACAAAAGCGAATCTATCACACACTTAAAACTGTCACAGGCAAGAGGAACCTAAGATACATAATTAAGTGTGTGGTTCCATAAATGGGATCTTGGGACAGAAAAAGGAAATCAAAATTTAAGGCTAGAGCTGTAGCTCAGTGGCAGAGTATATGCATAGCATAAGAGGGATCCTGGGTTCTATCCCCAGCACCACCAAAAACATTAAGCATAGACTTTATGAAATAAAATGTACTGACACTGGTCCACTAACATAACATTTTAATAATCAAAAGAAAAAGTGAGGTAAGTAACCCTTTGTAGTATCTTTGCAATACTTTGTAACTATAAAACTATTCTAAAATTAGGTTTATTTATAGACTATGCTTACGAACATAAGGAACAGCTAGATGAAGTACCACAAACTCATAGTCGCAGCTATTCAGGAGGCTGAGGCAGGAACTTGACAAGTTGGAGCCCAATATGAGCAAGTTTAAAAGACTATCTCAAACAATAAGAAGAGACTGGGGATGTACCTCAGTGGCATCATGCCTGCCTGGCAAGCACAATATCCTGAATTAGATCCCTGGTATCAAAAAGTAAAAATATAAAATAAAAAGATCCCCGGGCACAGTGGCACACACCTGTAATTCCAGCACTTGGGAGGCTGAGGAAGGAGAATCACCACAAAGGTGAAGCCAGTCTAGACTATACAGTGAGTTCAAGGGCAGCCTGAACTACATAGTGAGATCCTGTCTCAAAAATTAAAGGTGCTAGGACTCTAATAGTGCAAAGACAGACTGGCAGACAGACATATACACACACAATCTAACACAAAACTTACTAGTAGAAGATCTATCATGGGTTTCTTCAAACAATAAAGTATCCTTAGCACATTTAACATATTTCAGTCCCTAAAAAATAATTGAACAGCATACAATTCAGGAATGCATCTATAGGTGTCCCATACTGAACCAGTGTGGTTTTTATAGGTTAAAAGAGAGGGAGACAGGGCCGGGGAGTTAGCTCAGTGGTTCCAGTGCCTGTCTTGCAAGCGCAAGGACCCGGGTTCGATTCCCCGGTAACCACATACAATACTGGGTGTGGAGACCCACACCCAGCAGCAACCAGTACCACATCCACAGTGCCGGGCGTGGTGGCTCACGCCTGTAATCCCAGCACTCGGGAGGCAGAGGCAGGAGGATTGTGATGTGAGTTTGAGGCTGAGCTCAGGGCCAGCCTGAACCACAAAGCGAGACCCTGTCTCAAAAAACCTTTAAAAAAAAAAAAGAGAGAGAGAGAGGGAGACACATTGGGTTGCAGTCTGATTTATCAGAAGAGTATTGGCTGATGCTTAACTGGCTCAAATCTATGCAAATGGAAGAAGACAAAAAAAGATGGATGGAGTTGCAGTGGCAGCTTTCCCACCCATCGCGGATCTTGGCTCCTCACAGAAGAGGGCTGTCGGAGGATGCCACCCAGCTTTGTTTCCAGCTCTGCTCCCTCCCCCAGCTCCTATCAATCCAGATGCAGGACTGTCCAAGAGGCAGACCTATTCAGGCCCGTCTCTCTGCAGACAGCCGCCCCAGGCCTGGATAACATGAAACAAGGATCTTCAGGACACTCCCCCCGTGACAATGCGGGGTGGCGGGCTGGTGGGAACGTCCTGAAAATAGGACAGAGCAGTGTGAGAAAGGCCGGAAGTTACAGAAGCCAAAGCCAAGGACTGGCACATTTCTCTCCCAAACAAACCTCAGCAGAAGCCAATTCTTTTTTTTTTTTGAGACAGGGTCTCGCTTTGTGGTTCAGGCTGGCCCTGAGCTCAGCCTCCAACTCACATCACAGCAATCCTCCTGCCTCTGCCTCCCGAGTGCTGGGATGACAGGCGTGAGCCACCACGCCCGGCACTGTGGTATGTGGTACTGGTTGCTGCTGGGCGTGAGTTTCACACCTAGTATGGTATATGGTTACCGAGGATTGAACCCGGGTCCTTGCGCTTGCCAGACAGGCACCGGAACCACTGAGCTAAGTCTCCGGCCCAGAAGCTAATTCTTGATTAGGGGTGTGTCCATAGGAAGCCTTTTTGCCAAGAAGGAAGGGTGAAGGAGCCGTGTAGCTACAGTGAGTCCCTCGCACTGCTGTCATTTCTCTGGGTGATCACACTGGCCCATCTGTTTATTCACCACGTTAATTTATTCTCAGAAGAGTCGATCCTGGAGTTGTCTAAGCAGAACTACCAAATGGCTAGCTGATACACTGCTGGTCATATATCTGTTAAACCCCATGGTGAATTCTTTATAAGGCTGCCTGTGCCGAGGGCCTTTTTAGGAGGAAGAGGTAGACTTGGGGATTGAGGGTGGAAGGGCTAAGAACAAAATAGGTTTTATTGTTTGTTTCTGTTGTACACTTCTCAGGACTGAATCCAGGGCCTTCACGCTGAGCTACATCCCCAGCATTTTTTATTTTCTTTTATTTTGACATGAGGTCTCACTGAATCACAGAGTTGCCCAGGCTGGGCTCTAACTCTAGATCTTCCTGCCTCAGCCTTCCCGAGTGCTGGGATTATAGGCATGCACTACCATGCCCAGTGAAGTAGAAGAATTGACAACATGGCCACGATAGTTAAGAACATACTGAGATGGGGGATCTGCTTCTCATCCAATACTGCGAATTGAACCCAGAGTCTCTTGCCTATTTGGCAAGTGCTCTACCACTAAGCTACCTCCCCAACCTAGCATATTGTATCCGTGAAGCATGCTAAAAGTGACTATTTAGTGTACTCAAAACAAAGGTAAATACCTATGAGAGGTAATGCATATGTTAATTACTACATTTAGGCATTTCCATAATGCAGATGTGTTCCAAAATATCATGTTATTTTCAATAAATAAATACAATTTTATCTGTCAATCAAAAGAAAATAGGAAATCTGGCTCCCTGACTTCAAGGAGTTTATCACTGAATGAGAACACTCGATTAATAAAAAAAATTAGTTTCTTTTGTGAGAGCAGCAATAGATGTCAGTGGACACAATACAAACTATCAAGTAAACAGTGGCATGTAATAATGGAATGGTTAGAACACAGTGGAAATAAGAAGGCTGCTGGATGTGGTATTTTTACACATATGTGGCAAGGCCCTGATTGTGGGGAATGAGCTAACCCAGGGATTCAAGGCAGATGCAACTCTGGACCTAGAAATCAGACCTGAGTCTGACTCACCCATGCTATCACTTTCTGTTTTATTTCCATGTCATCCTTTCGCAGGATGCTACAGGAATCCACAAGAAACAAACACAATTTTATATGTATATCGCAATTATATATATTTAAATATATATGCACATACACAAATGCACACATACCTATATACATAAAACTTGTACCTTGTGGTCATCTAGGGGACCTGCTTCCAACAAAAGACATTAGGAGTGCCGGCCATGGTGGCTCACACCCGTCATCTCAGCACTGGGAGGCAGAGGCAGGAGGATTGCTGTGAGATCCAGGCTTGCCTGGGCTACATAGTGAGTTCTGGGTCATCCTGAACTACAAAGTGAGACTCTGTCTCAAAAAAAAAAGAGATTCAAAAACAAACGTAATACAACAATTTGCTGTATGGTCTCAGCTCATTAGCCTGTGATGCGTCACTACGGGCTACATTTTATCGCTCCATCGCAGCCCCACTGCTGGGCGTGCAGAGAAGCCCAGGGCAGGCTGGCAGGATATCAGTTGTCTTCCCTTTATCTCAACAGACATTTCTAACATGAGGGCACAGAACCCTTTCTTCCCCCTTCTCACTGCCCACGACTTAAACTGCGACTGGATGGTCCTTTGAATTGCCCCCTTTGCCCGGTGAACCCACGACCACTTCCAGTGCCCTCCAGCAGCTCCAGGTTTCAAAGACACCAGAGGCCGTGGCCCACTTCGCTAGTCCTCTTCGATCTGCTTTTCCTCAGCTCTTTACCCTCCACACTTCACTCTTCCTTCCCTTCCTTTCTCTAGCTTATCTCCTTCCTTTTCCTGACCCATTTCCCCCTCAAATTTCTAATCACTGCATTCTTTATAAAATCAAGACTTGCAATCTATGAGGTCGGAAGATGCATGCTTAACGGGTGGGGTGGAGTGGGGGAGCCATCCCCCAGTTTATAGCTAAGGAGGCACACAGGGAAGGGAAAGAGGGCTGAGGCCTGTCCTGCACCCTCCTTCGCAGTGGGAACATCACTTCACTACCTCATCTCTGGCCTTGTGCGGCAGCTTCACCTCCTGCTCTCCTCGGCCCTGGGGAGGGGACAATAGCCTCTCCCTGCCACTCAGCTTCAGGCCGTAAACCACTTGATAGTGGAAGGCAGTTTTAGCTGTCACCTTGGCAAAGTGTCCAGGGTACAGAGAGAAGGACACATCAATGATCTGCAATTGCTGGCCCCAGGCCGAGTGCCAGAGAGAGGAACCTGACTCAGAGATGGGCTCCAGGGCACAGACCTGTGCTCCATTGTCGGAGGCACCACGTAGGAGGGAGATGGACAAATTCCTACATTCACTGAGCTCAGGTCCTTTCCGTCTGAAAACTGAGCCTGACAAGACATAGTAGGACGGAACAGAGAGACATCAAGCCAGGTGAGCCACACAGCCAGACAACACTTTCCCAAGAAGGCTCACAGCATATTAGTGGAAATCAGCGTCACAGACTTCGAGCTATGTGTTGTTAATGTTGCAGAGCTAAGAGTGGAAGTGAGACTTGAGTATGCTAGGAAAGAGCTACTTAAAACACATGAATTTGGCCAACACTTAGACAAGTGGCTGGAGTAAGAAGGCAGCATTTGAGACACGTAGCCATGATATATAGGATAAGTGAAAGGATCAGAGGTTTTTAAACTTTACTTCAAGTCTAGAGGTCAGATCTCCTTTTTTTCTGTGTGTGTGTTTCAGGGAGTTGAATCTGCTCTACCACTGAGCTACAGCCCTGGACAAGTTTCACTCAGTTGGCCAGACTGGCCTCTGATTTGTGATTCTGCTGCCTCCATCTCCCATGTAGCTGGGATTATAAACATGTGCCACTGTGCCAGGATGGACTTTCTCTTCTTAGGATGTAAGTCAGTACAAAGGCCCTGAGTTCCACCTGTGTACAAAAAAAGTATATATTACTTTTATACTTTTAAGAACAAAGAAGTAGGTGAGCAACCATGTTGAATGCTGCCGAGATGGGTAAGATGGAGACTCCTCAGAGGGCAGTGGATCAGGGACCTGAGGTCTATCAAGCTTTGGAGACTTCAAGTGTCTTTGGTAGTCAGGGTTTATTCATGCGGGAAATGGCAGGAGAGAAAAGCAACGTTTCATGCAGGTGGCAATAGGGGATGGTGAAATTCGGAGGCGGACTTTGACAGCTGTCATGTGATGAGCGCCAAGTTTCCTAGAGACGTTAATTTATTGCTTCCCACAGCAAGGAGGGGTCAGCCATGAGCCTAAGCTTCTTCATGGGCCAGGCACCTGAGACACAGACAGGAAATAGCCTTTGTGCCAGAGCCACAGAGGATTTGACACCTGATCACACAGAAGTCACGGCTCCCAGGAAACACACACCTCGAGGAGGGAGGAGGCTGTCTGAGGGAGGAAGAGGGTAGTGAGCAGCAGTCCTGGCCTGATGCTGGAGGAAGCAGAACCGAAGACATTCAAGACCAGAGTTTGGGCGCGAAATAGGTGGTGACAGGTGCAGAGAGGCAAGGCTGAGGTTGGGAACCAGTGGGCCTGGGTCAGGTGAGGTGCTGCACACACCCTGCATACATCCAGGTCTCACCACTAGGCACCATCAGCCACCACTACAAACCCCAAACTGCTACATGGCTGCCTCTGGTGAGTCACTACATCTTGTCTGGCCAGGAGTTCCCACTGAGGAACCTGTTTAACCAAAAAGGACAGTGCTCAGAGGCGTCACTCCCCAAATAATGGCCAGGATCATCCCCTGTGCACGCAGGCTGTGGGACACAACCAGGCCCCTGTGCACACGAGGCAAGAGGCTGCAGCCCTGCCTACCTGCTGGATCTAGCTTCTCCTGCTTTGTGTACATTCTCTTTGGCTTCTCCCTTCCTTGGTCTTCAGCATTCCTCTTTTCCCCAACTTGTTTCAACCCTCTCTTCCCTATCTTGTCCCTCGGCCCTATCCCCCCATTTCATCTCGCACGTCCTCATCTCCAGGACACAGCCTGGAGCTTCCCTCCGAGGCAGGCCCTGCAGTGTGTGACTGGGAGGCACCAAGCGAGCGCAGCTGACAGCCGCAGCCACACTCAGCACGACAGCTGTGGTGAGTCAGAGCCCCTGACACCCAGAGGGCAGGAGGGAGTGCTGGGGACCCGCTCGGGACACAGGAAGCTGTGTCGACAGGTGGCCACACAAGGTCAGCCAACTGGGTCCAAGCCCCAGGAGGATGTGACAGTGAAGACTCAGTAACAAAATAATCTTCCTACAGTGGATTTCCTCTTCCTGGGCAGGAAACCCAATCCACACCTTCGCGCCTGGTAACCCCGAAGCTGACAGGATGGTGAGATTCAGTCTGTCCCTTCTTTTGCTATCAGCCTTAGGGGAGCCCTACAGCCCCCTGGGGTGCAGGGCAAGGTCTGCAGGGAAGTGCAGGGGAAGCCCTGCCTTAACTGGCTCAGCATGACCCCAGCCCAGCCTGTCAGGCCCTCCTGCAGCCTGATCTCCAGTGGGAGGGTTGGTGGCACCTGTTCTGAGCCCCAGAGGAGACACAGCAGACGAATACACCAGCCCTGCTCTTGACCGCACAGCGCAGTCCCCAGAGTTAGCACCACTGAGGATCATCGAAGGACACGAGGGAAAGTTCAGGATTCCTGGTCCCTCCCAAACCTGCTGACTCAGAATTCCCCCGATATCTGTGTCTCACAAGCGCCCTAGGTGGCCCCTTAGCAGTCCACTGGGAATCACTAACTTCTGGGACTCAGATCCGGTCACTGTACAATCCCCAGCCTCCAGTTCCCTGATAACTATTTCTCTAGCCTTTGTATAAGACAGAGTAAGAAAGGGGCAGTTGGGGTGCTGGTGTCCTGCTTACAGGGGGAATTAAGAGCAGCCTCATCTCAGTTACACTTCACAACGACCCCACAAACATTAATAGTGTAATCCCCACCTTTATGGATGCAGAAAGTTAAGCTTCTGAGCTTAAATAACTTAATCAAGGAATATTCAGCCAAGTATGAAACAGAATCAAACTTGGTTTTATATAGGCTGGGTCCAAAGTACATGTCCAGCACTGCAGTGTGGGTGCCGAGCACTGAGATGGATGTCAACCCTGTTAGTAAAGCTGAGTCCTGGCCCTGGGGATGGCCAAGCACGACTCCTTCAGATGCTGGGCTGAGGGGAGACTCAGAGGGTGCAGACAGGGTGGGGGCACCCAGAGCACCCAGGGAAGCCGCCCTTTCCTCTTGCCAGTGGTGCAGCAAGATAGAATGAGAGGGGCGGCACCTGCTGCGTGACTGTGCTCCGATGCCCACATCGGAGTATTGTTCTGTGCAGCCCAGCCGGCAGGCCCCTCCTCCTGCCACCGGAGCATTTCAGGGAGAGCTTGACTCACTGGGGACAGCATGGCAGGAACCAACCAAAAGTACAATGCAGGCTGCCAGAACCCTAGATGTGCCTCCTCGCATGAGCTTTCCCATCTAAACCGCTCTCAGAGCCCTTGGGTGGCCTGTCAGACAAAGGATAATATCCTCCTAAAACCTTGTGTTTTGTATAGAAACCAAAACCATGAAGTTAGGAGTTGCAAAGTCTTTTGAGCCAAAATTTAAAGCTTGGAAAACTACACAGAAAGCTCCCAATTTCTCCTTTCTCTAGAAAATGTAGCAAATTGGCTGAAGAGTCGATTACCAAATGGAAATAAGAGATTGAAGCCAAACAGAAATCACTCCTTTATTTATTCAGTGAGTTGTTTTTTGAGTGCCTATAGTGTGCCAGCGCCACTCTAGAAGCTGAGAGCAGGGACTCGATGCTTCATTCACTTAAGTTGCTTGCTTGGACTTTTAAGTCGTTTATACCCCCCGCCATGAACTAAGTGTGCAGACATCAGAATGGCCGTAGCCAGGCTGGCATCTTCCAAGGCTCCTCCCCCTTTCGGCTCAAGCTTTCCAAAGGGACAGCATCAACCGATAAAGGTACCCTTACACCTCAAAATAGCCTACCCGCAGATTTTACATTATAAGGGTCTTTTCCCTAAAATACCCCTCTTGCCTCCACAGCTTTAGAGTCCACGCCCTAGACTGAACAACGTGTCTCTGATCACTGGGTTTCTCAAGTCCACTGTCTAGGCCTGTGGTCTGAACACATCCTCTGGAGTTTATGTGATGGAAACTTAATCCCAGATGCAGCGGTGTTGAAAAGCAGAATTTTTAAGAGGTCAGATAGACCTCCAAGATTCCTCCTCTAAGACTGAGTCTCATGGGCTGGGGATTTGGCTCAGTGGTTCCGGCGCCTGTCTTGCAAGCTCAGGGACCTGGGTTCGATATCCGGAAACCACATACAGTACTGGGCGTGGAGACTCACCCCAGCAGCAATCAGTACCACATACCACAGTGCCGGGCGTGGTGGCTCACGCCTGTAATCTCAGCACTCGGGAGCAGAGGCAGGAGGATTGCTGTGATGTGAGTTGGAGGCTGAGCTCAGGGCCAGCCTGAACTACAAAGTGAGACCCTGTCTCAAAAAAAAAAAAAAAAAAATTGAGTCTCGGTCTTCCAAGTAAGTCGTTAACAGAACTGGTCTCTAAAGGAGGAACTGTACATAGTGTATACATTACAATATTCAGAACAAAGAAATGGTCAAGGCACATTCAAACCTGATGACTTTGCTTTTATTTGCATAACTATTAAATGCTCTGTTAATGTGTAACAGAACATAAAACTACAGTACCACACAGTACAATCAGCAAAATATACAGTACTGTATAAACAAGGTATACTACACAAGAAAAGACTTGGATGCTCTATAAACACTATGTACAGACTGCACAAAAGAATAAATAAATATAAGACCACAGGACAAGTATAGAGGCGCATTCCTGTAATGCTAGCACTAAACATTTTTCAAAAGACGGTTATAAATCCAAGCGGCAGGTCCTAAGTCCCAACAGTTGTTATACAGGTAGGTCATTAAACAAGGAACGTCTATAATTACTTAATGCCATTACTGGGAAATGGGTTAGTTATCACGGGACTGTGCCCAACAACTGAGATTAACTCCCGGTCCCTTGTCTTCTCTGACTGCTGTGTGTCCTGTCTCACCCCACGGAGACCCTTGCCAGATACAGGGCCTTCCACTTTGGAAGCAATAAACTTCTGTCCTTTTAAATTACCCAGTCTCAGGTATTCTGTCACAGTAGCATAAAAGAGACTCAGACACCAGGTGATACCATCAAGATTCTTTCTAGGCAGGGCCATGTCCCCTGGCTGCCCAATATGATGACAAAAGGAGTCTCTTTAAGGACAGACAGGGTTGGGAATATCCAAGAAAACAAAGTAGTAAGCGCTGCTTGATCAATACAGATTCTTTAGCCTCGGCCACCTGGGTCTTCTACCAGCGAGCTTAGTCCCATAGATCTGCCTTCCTCTTACTCTGGCCTGGAAGTATTCTCTCCATCCTATGCCAAGTCCGTTATCTCACACAAGCAGATATCCTTGCTTACTGAGACCTGAGAACAAACAGGGGTGTAGACTCACACACACCGCAGTATATCAAGAGCAGAATAGGGGCCGGGGATGGAGCTCATTGGCACCATGCCCACCTGGCAAGCTCAAGGTCCTGAGCTTGATCTCTGGTACTACAAAAAAAAAAAGAAAGAAAGAAAAAGAAAAAGAAAAGAAAGAAAGAACAAAACAAAATCAGGGAGTCGATTTTAAACAAGGCCACAGTGTAGTCATTTAAACTTTAGTACATGGTAGAAGGCAGCAGTTTCAAAAGTCCAAAGGTAGCATGCACATGGCCTGCAGTATCAGCAGACTAACGTGCCTGGTTTCCGGATGGTTCCTGGACTCCAGTGGACCCAACAGCAAGGCAACCGGGAGGGTTAGCTCAGCAGAAAGGAGCACCAAGGCTGCTACATGCCAGCCAGTAGGAAGCAGCATCAAATGAGAAGAGACAAACCAGGTGTGGTGGTACACATCTGTATTCCCAGCACTCCAGGAACCTGAGGCAGGAAGATCATAGAGTCCAGACCAGCCTGGGAAACTGAGTTAGCAAGATCTTGTCTCAAAAACAAACAAACCGAAAAGGTTTGGGGATATATAGAGAGAAAGACAGAAAGACTCTGAGAGAGATAATGAATCCAATCTCTTTTCAGGGAAAGATGTGGGGCACTGTCATGGTAGCAATAAGTCCAGGAGACCACAGAAAACTTGACTAGGCCAATGGAGGGACATGTATGTATATAAAGGCAGGGTAAGGCACTGTGCACTGTTTAGCCACCACATGGAGAATCTGGGGTGCGTGTAGAGCAGAGAGGAAGGGTAGAAAGAGACTAAGAAACCCAGTGTACATTGTACCCAGAAACAGGATTTTCTTTTAGGAAGCAAATAATGGCAGAAATTGCTAAGGAAAGTGACTGAGATAATGCTATTGGTCTTCAAAATCTGGCAAGATATAACACTGAATCTTTCAACACTGCTCTAAGATTAAAAAATCAGAGTGAGGGTGTGGCTCAGGGGTAGAGCACGTACTTAGCATGTGCAAAGCCCGTGTTCAATCTCCAGCACTGCAAGAATGATTAAACATGAAAACTCATATTTGCGCACTGTAGTATAAGATCATACCTCTGTACAAAAGTGAATAGCTAAGAGAATACTGACTTTAGCACTGTTTTCCAAAACAGCTATACCACTTTGCATTCCCACCAGCAATGAATGAATTCCTGTAGCTCCACATTCCTGCTAGCAGTTGTTGATCAACACTCAGTATTTTGACTATTTTAACAGGTGTACAGTATTACTTTTTTGTTTCAATTTGCTATTCTCTAATGACATACGATATCATATATGTTTCCACATGCTTATTTGTCATCTCTATTTCTTTTTCAAGACAGGGTTTTGCTTTGCTGCCCAGAATGGCTCCAGTGACCCTCCTGCCTCAGCTTCTTGCAAATAGCTGGGACTAGACATATACTACCATGCAAGGTGTATGTGTGTATGTGTGCATGTGTGTGTGAGTGTGTGTGTCTGTCTGTCTGTGTGTGTGGGTGTGTGCCCATACATGTATGTGTACTGTAGTTTGAACTCTGGCAGAACTGAGCTACATTCCCAACCTTTTTTTATTATCTTAAAATGAAATCTCACTAAATTGCTCAGGCTAGCCTTGCAATTCTTCTTTCTGCCTCAGCCTCCCAACTAGCTAGGATTATAGGATGTGCTATCACAGGTGTCCTCCAGTCTACTTTTTTTGGGGGAAGGGTGGTGTTTACTGGGAATTGAACCTGAGAATGACTTTACATGTGCCGGGCACACACTCTGTCACAAGCCACATTGCCAACCCCCTGTATGCTTTTATTCAGTTATCTATTCTTTAAATTTTTATTATTTTTGCAGTGCTAGAGATCACTCAAGTCCAGGTTCTCAGGGCCAGGGATTTAGCTCAGTGGTTCCAGCACCTGTCTTGCAAGCGTCAAGGGCCCGGGTTCGATCCCCAGTAACCATATACAATACTGGGCGTGGAGACTCACACCCAGAAGCAATCAGTACCACATACCACAGTGCCGGGCATGGTGGCTCACGCCTGTAATCCCAGCACACGGGAGGCAGAGGCAGGAGGATTGCTGTGATGTGAGTTGGAGGCTGAGCTCAGAGCCAGCCTGAACTACAAAGCGAGACCCTGTCTCAAAAATAAAAACAAACAGGGCCGGGGATATAGCTCAGTGGTTCCAGCACCTGTCTTGCAAGCGCAAGGACCCGGGTTCCATCCCCCGTAACCACATACAATACTGGGTGTGGAGACTCACACCCAGCAGCAATCAGTACCACATACCACAGTGCCGGGCATGGTGGCTCATGCCTGTAATCCCAGCACTCAGGAGGCAGAGGCAGGAGGATTGCTGTGATGTGAGTTTGAGGCTGAGCTCAGGGCCAGCTTAAACCACAAAGCGAGACTCTGTCTCAAAAAACCTTAAAAAAATAAAAAATACAAACAAACAAACAAACAAAAAATCCAGGTCCTCATGAAAGGCAGACAAGTGCTCTACCAGTGAGCTTCATACCTACCACTTTCTTGCCTATTTTTAATGGGGTTGTTTCTTTCCCATTGGGATTTTTTTTTTTTTCACTACCAGGCTCGAACTCAGGCCTTGTGCTTGCCAGGTAGGCGAGGTACCACTGAGCTAAATCTTCGGCCCTTCCATTGTTGATTTTAAGAATCATGTGTATTTTGGATAACAGTCCTTTATCAAACATATATTTTGCAAATACTTTCTGCCAGCCTGTAACTTGTCTTAGACTTTGATACTGTCCTTTACAGAGCATTACGTTTTTAATTTTGATAAAGTTTAGCATATCATTTCCTTCACAGATACTGACTTCAGTGTTGTATCCAAAAGGTCATGTACATACCCAAGGTTATCTAGTTTTCCTTCTTGGTCATTTTCTAATAGTTTGGCAGTTTTGAATTTTACCCACAGAACTATGATCCATTTGGATTAATCTTTATGGCATGTATAAGTTCTACTTAGGGCTCTTCTTTTTCTACTACATTATAAGTGAATTATTATATTTTACTAGTATATATCTTTGATATACAACAATTACATTCACCTTAAGGAACCGGTAGATATTCCTATCACATCTTAATCACTTCACTTCCTCTCTCCTCCCCCCACCTCCACCCATTCCCAACCCCCTTCCTGTCTATACCAAGTCTACCACCCTGTCTCTTATCACCCCCCCCTTTATTGTGCTGTTTAAGACACTTACATTTTGGGTTCTCGAACAGAGGAAATGGTGTGACATATAATTTTCTGTGTCTGATTTATTTCACCTGGCATTTTAGTCTCAAGATCCATTCATGCCTCAAATTTATCCTTTTTTATGACTAATACACACACATACATTGCATTTTTATCCATTTTTGTTGATGGGCCAACAGGTCACTTACAAGACTGAGTTACTACTACCAGTTGTGCTGTTATAAATACGGGTATGTATTTAGCACTATACGGTGACATCTTTAACTCTCTCAGAAAGACACATGTTAGATGTATACCTGAGTCAAAGGGAATTTCTAGCTTTAGTTTTTTGAAGAATCTCCACACAGATTTCCATAGCGGCTGTACAAATATACATTCCTACCAACAGTGTAGAATGATTCTTTCTTCCCTACAACCTCACCAGCATGTTTTGTTTTCTGAGTCCCTGACAACAGCCATTCTTACTAAAGATGGAATCTCTGATGTTTTGATTTTCATTTCTCTAATGACCAAATGCTCAACACTTTTTTTTTTCATGTACCTTTGGCCAAATGACATGTACCTTTTTTCATGTACCTTTTTTTTCATGTACCTTTGTATTTCTTCATTTGAGAAGAGAATTCATGTCAATTGTCATGTTTTGATTGAGTCTTTTGTTTAAGGGGAGCTGATTTTCTTTTTAGTTCTTTATATATTCTACATGTTAGTCCTAGCAAAAAGTTTTCCCTGTTCTGTATGTTGTCTCTTCACTCTGTTGGTTGTTTTCTTCACTGTGCAGAAGCTGTTCAATTTGATATAATCCCATCGGTTGGTTCTTTGTACTATCTCTTGTTGTTTTGTTTTAGTTTTCAAAACAAGGTCTTACTATGTAGATGAGGCTAGCCTGGCCTCATCTTCCCAAGTCCTGGGGTTACAGGTGTATATCACCACACCCAGCCTTCCTGCTATTTCTTGTGCAGCTGGGGTTTTGTTGAGAAAATCCTTGGTCGTGTTGAATTTTATCAAAGGCTTTTTCTGATCTATTGAAATGATCATGTAATTTTAATCCTTACTTCAATTTATGTGACAGATTATCGTTATTGATCTCCGTATGTTGAACCATCCTTGAATCCCTGGGATAAAGTCAACTTGGTCATGATGTATGTTCTTTTTTTTTTAGGTTTTTTTTTTTTTTTTTTTTTTTTTTTTTTTTTTTTTTTTTTTTTTTTTTTTTTTTTTTTTTTTTTTTTTTTTTTTTTTTTTTTTTTTTTTTTTTTTT
>PVIR01038581.1:0-14484 GCA_004026965.1 Petromus typicus | reverse complement strand
ATAAGACACAACTTAATTCTCATTTTTTCCCATAGCCCTACCCACCCTACCACCCCCCATATACATAAAATTTGTTTCCTTACTTTTTTGTTACAATCTCAACATTGTCCCCTTTCACCTTATTTTACATTGAGCATTTTCTGTTTCACAATATATAACATACAATGCTAGGACTCATTTACATCTTTATTTTCTCATACCAGAGAAAAGATGTGATATGTACCTATCTGTGCCCTATTTAATGTTGAATATGACCAGAATGTATGTATAAAATATACCAATAAAGTCAATTTAAGAAAATAAACTATAAATTAAGTAAAAGTTTATGATGCTTATATAACAAATATAAAAGCATTATATATATTTGAATTTATTAATTGCACAGTTAAAGAAGGTACTGGTCTGTCTTCCAGCAAAGATGTGCAATGCCCATATTAGTTTCAATAAGCTTTTAACACTTATGAATTTGAATTGTTTCACATTGTGAAGGCAAATTCTTCCAAACTTCAGTTTTTGCTGGGCTCAGGTTTCCGCAGAGCAGAATGAGTGAGAGGGAAGCAGTTTTATTTAGAAGGGGTAGAGTTTGTCCAATCCTGAGGGTCTGTTACAACCAATCCAACACATTGCTGAATGTCTTGGACTCCGGATAATCAAGTTTGCAAACTCTGTATTAAACCACCTACTGCTGTGGATATTTGGCAGACTCAGGTTCTAAGATCCCACAGAGGAGGCCATGGAAGGTGTAGGGTTTCAAGGAATAGGTGAGAGGGGCACAAGCAACCCAGCAGGTGATGGACACTAGTATTCTCCTGGATCTTTTCCAGGCTGGTCCTCACTTGCTCTGCCCTAAGTGCATCTCTGTCCATAGCAGACATGGTGTTCCTGATGTGGTCAGTGAGTGGCTGATGGTCTCAGTCACTCTGGAATATCGCATCTGAGCTCCCACAGAAGATAAACAGCACGAGGATACACTTCCACAAGGCCATTGCCATAAATTCTTCTGATAATCTGTCACCAAAAGGTGCTGTTCTAAAGTTGAAAGAGTAGATTATGTGACAGCAGAGAACAGCATGACATAGATACTGTAATTTGCTTGAATGAACCATGAGCTGGGATGATGAGGCAGGCAGAACGGAATATACAACAGAACAAATGACTTGACTCTTTATATTTTCAGAAAACTTATTTCACTACTTTAATGAAACATTAATTTGCCTTGAACTGAAGAGCTACTATGAATTTGTAAAGCAGCCGTCAGTCCTTGTAGACCAGAGAGTATAAAAACGTGACCAAGTCCTTATAAAGTTTCAGGTCACTCTGATTTTCCCCAAATTCAAAATGATGTCAGTCTATAAGAATGACTCACTTCACTTTCAGTTCAGTTGCCATGTGTAATTGCTGTGACTATAATACCATACTAATTGACATTTGTCTTTGTGGAAAAAGTTCAGTGTGCTCTTTGGTATGCCCGGCATCTCCGCCCTCTGAAACTTCATTTGGTCCCAAACCATCTGCTCCTAATTGGCTTCAGAGGCAGAAAACAAACTGAAGGAGCCTTGCTCCATCAGGCCTAGCTCCTGTGTTGTTTTTTGTATATTAGCTACAATGTATGGAAAACTTTCTATAGAACTAGCAACTTTATAAAAGTCCATAAAAATGCACAGAGCTGAATTAAGCTGATGGATTTTTAACCTGGTAGCTGTCAAATGCCCTTGAAGAGTTTGTGTGTTTCTTTAGGGTTAAAGAAACAAGAATTTCTCCTGCATGTCTTAATTTATATTATTATTTAATCTTTCACCTTAGAATTGTTATTGTAAAGCAACTGAGTTTATTTACCCTGAATAGATTGGTTGCATTTTGCTAGGTCCCCTTTGACTTCTAACTTTCAGGTGTTCAACTCAATGCATCTAACTTATAAAGAATGCTACTATACGCCGGTCAGGCTCAGTATGTGAATACAATTGACATAACCTTTCTCTTATCTGTATTTTCAGATTCTTGGAGAAAATAGGCATTACTTATGAAGGACCAAGACAATCCTGAAGTAGAGAGATAGCGACAGACTCGAGGAGAGGGAGACACAAGCCGTCTGCTCTGCTGTGGTTTGTTTAGGTCTCTTTCTACAGTATCATTTTGATATGGAGACAGGGTGAAGGAAAGCTGGTTGTGGAAACGAGCTGGAACTATCAATTACAGGGTCCAGAAAAATGCTAGGACTGCAGATTTAGAACGTTTCTCAGATGCAGCACGTACCTTTATGGTTGGTTTTACTCTCCTTTTCTCTTTATTCAGCTCAAGTTTGCTCTGTGGAGCTGCTTTCTTCCATGCCTATTCACTTACACTTTTCAAATCAACTTTTGGCACCATTTTTGGTGTGTCTCACCCAATTCTTTGCTTGAAGCAAGAAGGATACATTTGATTGGTGAGCCATTTCTAAAGGAACTATCAATAATATTTTTCTTAACCTAACAACAGGCTTCTAACAGTAATCTAAACAACCAGTTTGAGTTTTATGTGTATTAGAACATGTAGAGGATAAACAAGGCCCTTGTGAAGGTGAGATTTCTAAGTACCATTTACCCATGAAGGGAGGAGATTATGGGAGGGTTCTAGCAAAGAGAGTTACAGGCAGCCAGGGAAAGACTCAACTAAGTGAGTCAAGAAGATTCAGTGAAGGACAATATGACCAAGGCTAGGACTCTAGAGACCCACAAACAAAGGCCTCATTGGATTAGTGAGATTTTCTTGTCCTGAAATAAGACACTCATACCTGTCTAATGAATGTCTTTGTTCTGTTTAAAGTTTCAATTAATCAAGCTCACAAAAATAATACATATCCTATACACCCTGAATGCCTATAGGCCCAGCGTTAAGCCAAACTTTCCTACTTGTAGCCTTATCGGTTAATCTCAATTTGGCTAAGAAATAATCATTTTTGTGAATAAAAATCTCTACGCAAAAAGCTCCTTTGTCAACTTCAGTCCCCCCGGACTACATAGTCCAAGGACATTTTGGTTTTGCTCTATAAAAAATGCTGTTTTCTACTTTTGTTCTAGAATGAATACATTTTCTCAGTCTTCTTTTGATTCCTACCTTTTAATTCTTTCTTGGTTGTGAGAACTCAGCAGCCAGATGGTAACAGTCCCCTTTCAATTTCTCTTTTTCTTTCTTTCTTTCTTTCTTTCTTTCTTTCTTTCTTTCTTTCTTTCTTTCTTTCTTTCTTTCTTTCTTTCTTTCTTTCTCTTTTTTCTTTTGTTTTCTTTTCTTAACTAAAAGCTGTTTTCTTGTACCCATAGTGTCCTTGCAGGCTGTCAAGATGTTGCTGGGAGTGACCGGTTCTGCCTATCCTTACCACAGAGACGCAACACAGTGTGTGGTCACAGGAAAACCCTGCTTCTCAGCTTTGTTTTCTCATTTGACAAAAAACCAGCCATCCACCTGAGAATGGGTGGGCAACTCCTGACCTGCAGGTCAGACTGAGCTGCTGCTTCTGAGATAAGAATTGTTGTTTTAATATTTTTACTGCTTCAAACAAATATTATTTGTTCAATTATTTTTTAAAATCAATGAAAATCAAATTCCCTTGTCCATGACCATATTAATACATTTATACATTTTCTATGTCTAGTGTGATGTGACACTGATATGGTTTACATAGTTACAGGAGAAACTGTTTAGTCTGAAAATTTTTGCTATCTGACTCTTTATAGAAGAATGTGTTAAGACCTTATGTCAGGTGACATATCTTTTCTGATTTTTCCTATCCCTGTGTTTATTCTGTAATGAAAACTGTCTAAGATATTCTGTCATCTACACTTGTACTTCCAGAGTCTTTCCTCTAGGAAGTATATGACAACCAGACTTTACAAACATTCCACAAACCATTATTCAAACAAGGGAGGGAGCAGGTCTGTAGCTAGACAGAGGCACATCATCTCTTGAGTCTGACTAGAGTTTTCTGAGTTTCAGAACATAACATAGGCAATCCAGTTATGCTTAGAATGCTTCTATTCTCAGGACAATGCTCCATTCTGGAAATCTGCTTTTCCAGGCTACTTTTCTGAATAGGATCATAGTATAGCACAGCTTACTAAGACTTTTTGATTCCTTAATTTTATAAAATCACTAGGGGTTAAATTGTATAATTTTAAAATGAGTTTCACTATCAACCTTAATATATGTTTCTTCCCTTCCAAACTATGTCCCCCAAATTTCTACAGTCTAAACATTTCTAGGAAACTGATTCAATTGTCAAATAGCAGTTTAACTCAATAGATAGCTCTTACAAGGATTTACTAAATGGTGTAGTTATATGACATGCTTATTAAAACTTCCCAATATGTCATATAGACAGTTTTAGGTGAATGGATTATACTCTTATTTTATTGTATTGTATTATTTAGAGTAGACTTATTATTTTCCACTTATCTCTAAATATTATGCATGACTGATTAAAATCTTACATTTTAATAGTTCTCTTATATAGAAAAACCAGTGCCAATATGTTTTCCTCTTTTTTATAATCCTGACTTCATAAGGAGAATTTCATTTGATTTTTAACCCCAGATAATATAAAAAGTTAAGTGCTTTTAAACTCTTTTATTAGATATGTAATTTTAAAGAATAATGTTTGATCGTGAGCTAATACAGTTCAGAGCCAAGCAAAAATGATTATATTTAATCTGGTTCTTTGAAGGATTTCCAAATGTTTTTACTTTTTCCAGTTGTTAATCTTGAAGACACTCATATATTTAAGTAATGTGCATGGGGAATGGGTCCCTCATATTTTGCTGAGAGGGACAAGATAATGACCTGTAAAATTGTTTTCAAAAAGATGAAATGGCAGAGTCTTGAGTCCCAGGGTCTTCACAGAGTGGATATTTCACAGGAGCTGGGTGAATGCTTGTGAAAGGTGATATGGAAACCTGGAGTCAAGCTGGGCCTGGCCACGACTGTCCAAATTTGAGCAGGTCTCATAACCTTACTGACACAAAGCATAAAGTGGAAATAAGGAGATGATGTACTGGTGAGTAGGTCAAATGACAATTAGCTTTATCTATCTAACCGCTTTCCCTTTCTTTCTCTCCCCCGTTTTCCCCTTTGCATTTCATTGTTCCTTGTTTGCTCATTGGAGCTCCAGGCAACTGGAAAGAATCAAGGTGTATATCACAATTAAAAGTTGAACACATCAATCCTCTTTTTTAGTCCTTTCCAGCCTCCTTTCAGAGATGGCTTTTTGGTGCCTCTCTGTAAAATGAGGAGCAGAGGCACTACTAGAAGGAATGCTTGTTCTTCTTTCATCAGTGAACTCTCCTCACTGTGGCCATCAGTGTGAAACATAATTGCCTAAGCATTTTGAAGGATAAGGAAGTCCTCTGTATAATTCAGTGTACTGGAACAATTTTATCTGGGAGGTCATTCTGATTCCAACTTATTATCTATCCACTGTTCAGACAGCAGCCTCTTCGGAAAAATACCGAGTGATGCATGAGAAAACATAAGCATTATAGCATATACATACATGCTCAGGAGGAGGACAGAAGAAGCTGGCTGCCTGGCAACTAAGAACCACAGCCGTCAACTCCCTGGCAAGGATAGTTTGAGGCTGTGACTGTTATTCACATTAGAAAATACTGCAGCGATAGGTTTAATTTCAGACAAGGATTTTCGAAAAGCAGTTAAAGCCGTGGCAATAGGGAGAGCGCTATGATTTGTGGGTTTGCTGGGTGGTTCTCGAGACTATGGCGGGTAGCTCTGCTCTGAGACTGTCCTCTTCTCTGGCGAATCACAAGGAAGAAACCGAAACCCAGAATTCATTTTTCCCCCAACCTGTGGTTAATCAGCCTGTAAATCTGGGCCTCAGGGATCTCCTTGTGCTCACCGTGGGGCCAGACCAAGCGAATGTACCACATGGTGCCTTCCACCATCCTGACCAGAACCACAAAATGCAGGAAATTTCTCAGAAATGGACATTCTCTGCTGACTTCCAAACCTTAGGTATGTCCTCTTAGGTAAGCGTTAGGAAAATACGATGTCCCCAGAAGAAGCTTCCAAGCCACAGAAACTACAGAAAACTGAGACAATGTTTGAGCTTGTGCCCAGTTAATTGAGGAAATATTATAGCACTCTACTTTATAACCCTGAGGCTTTGAAGAGGAACACATTTTCTTTGACTTCACATTTCTAAGGAACTTCATGATACAATTTCTCTAAGATGGAATAAAAGAGATGCACCAAAAGATCACCTAGATTTTAAGGTTTTTCTGTCAAATGAAATAAGGGATAATACTACCCAATCCCAGTTTGTCACATATATTTAACATAATCCACTCCAGCATTAACATCCTAGAGCAAGATTTGAATCTAAATTTAATTTCATGAATAACTGTAAGTTCAGTTTGATCCTACTCATGTTCAGGGCCCACCATACTTCACACACTCTCTCAGTATTGGGGTGAATGAATTACATACTACTCAAAGCCTGTGCTCTCCAGGACATTATAATATAGAAGATGTTTCTAATTAAATCAATTGAGTCTTACAGAGTGTAGGTTAACTGAGAAGCATCAGAAGTTATGGGAAAGATGCTTAGTCTACTTGGTCCTGCTAGAGAAAAGACTCCAGGAAAGATAATGTCTTAGTCATGTCTCATGGCTGAGACACAATACCCAACACCCTTGACTGAAAGGAAGAAAGACTTATTTTGGCTTACAGTGCAGAACTTTCAGCCCATGCTTGTGGGCATAAGCACAGAGACAACATGATGAAAGGTTCCAGGTGAATGAAAGCTGCCTCCTTCATCACACCAGGAATCAGGGAAAGTTGAGAGGAGAGAGAGAGGAAGATGGATCGGTCAGTTCACTTCCCCAGGGATTTTGGCCCCTTCAGACCAGACGCAGCCTCCAAACAATTGAGATGTAGTACTCCCCCAATCCAATCACCTTCGAAACATGTAAAGCTTAGATGTAAGCCATAAGAGATAAGCCAGTCGATGTGTTAGATGTAGTAGCAATAAGCTGATTCAGGGTGTGTTGAACTGAGAAACTGCCTAAACAGACTCATAAAGTATGAAACAGCAAAATGTGTGCATTGTACAGAGTGCAGTAAGGCAAATGAACAAGATGACATTGAAAATTGTTAGGGCTAAAGTTAGAGTGGATTTCTTATGTTCCACACAAAAGAACTTGATTCTGAAGGAATTATGACATTCTTTAAAGATAGTTGCAGGATCCCTTCTCTGCTGGTGGTGGGACTGTAGACTCGTACAACCCCTGTGGAGATCAGTCTGGAGATTCCTCAAAAAGCTAGGATTGGAGGTCCCATTTGGCCCAGGCATCGCTCTGCTATGTATAGACACAAAAGAATTAAAAGACTCATATCACAGTGACATATGTGCACCAATGTTTATAGCAGCTCAGTTTGTGATTGCTCCATCTTGGAAACAACCCAAATGTCCATCAACTGGAGACTGGATAAAAAAGCTGTGGTTCTTCTACAGAATGGAGTATTACTCTGCCATAAAAAATGATAAGTTTGAATCATTTCTACTTAAATGGACATACCTTGAGGATATCCTCATAAGTGAAATAAATAGGGCACAGATAGGCACATATTGCATCTTTTCTCTGGTATGAGAAAACAAAGATGTAAATGAGTTCTAGAATTGTTTTATATATATATATATATATATATATATCACACACACACACATACACACACATATTGAAATAGAAAATACTCAAAGTGAAATAGGGTGAAGGAGGAAAATAATGAGATTATAACAAAAAACAAAGGAAGCAAAGTTTATGTATGTGGGGGGGTGGTAGGGTGGGTAGGGCTACGGGAAAAGATGAGAATTAAGTTGTGTAATATACTGGTACAAATTCTCATTGTGGAGTGTAATCGTGATATATATATATATATATATAATCATTGTGTAATGTACCAATAAAGATTTCAATAAAAAAAAGATAGTCGCAGGATAATGACTTCCCTTGAAGTAAATTGCCTAGAATATACCATAAAGGATGGTTGTTAAAGTAGGGAGACAAGGAAGGAAACTCTTGCACAGTGCAGAGAAGAGATGGCACAAGACTGACCGAAGATATCTAGAGCAGGACAGGAGATGGAAAGGTTAAAATGCAAGAAATATTTAGAATTAAGATCCCTTGAATGAAGTGACTGATTATGTTTGACATTATTGGGAAAGAAGGAAAGTCTACAGCATGCCTCTGACTCTGGAAAAAATTGGGTAGTCAATCTGTAGGCAAAAATATAATGAGGAAGAGGAGGAAGTTTGGGATAGATGGATAAAAATGTGAAGGAAATTTGTCCTAGGCCTGTATGTATAACTAATTCATATTTTGAAACATATATTTCTAAAGTTATTTGTTTAACTTGAGACAGTTATGCTTACACTGCTTTTAAGTTGATTTTGCTTGCCTCTCATTTGACAATGTTATTTCTTTAAGAAAGCATTGTTTCAAGCTATTAGAACTTCTTTTTCAACACTTTTCAGTGATTGTATATTTCTATTTGTGATTTCATCGTGATTTTCTTAAAATGTAATACAAATGTATAGATAAATTCTCCTTTAGGAATTATGTGAGCATCATGAAGGCTTCATCTATAAATCTACATATGACAACTGCGTGGATGCCCATTAAAGATTTAGCTGGAGCGATGTACCTCATAAAAATACTCTCCAATTTTGAATGCAATGATGATGTGTATTCATAATGTACCAATAAAGATTTGAATTAAAAAATACTCTCCAAAGAATCAAATAAATATTTTTTAAGAGCAAGTAGTTCATAGCAAGCAAATACAACATCTTGAGATATGAAACGTTTTCCTATTTTTTTATTCAAAGGATCAAAATCTGTCATGCATATTAACACCATAAAGTAATTATATTCTAGTTAGAATATGGCCTTGGACTTTCAACAGATATAGAATCATTTGCCCTAAGTTTTTTTTTTTTAACCTTCTTTTCTCTGATGTGATTCACAGGAGAGAAGTCTGCAGATAAAAGATTTTATTTCACTAGAGTTGCCCTTAATGCAAATCCACCCTGCCAATCCTATGGATAAAATATAAGACAGGCTGCTGAGTACTTTTAAAAATAAGCAATAAATGAAATACAAGAAGTGAATATGACCAACTATTTATACTTCTTACTCCTTGGTTGGCATAGTCGGGAATTATTAATATGCAGACTTAATATTTCCATTATTGTTGGGTTTCTTCTCCCTTTTTTTCCATTTCACAGCAGGGAACTTTAGTATACATTTTTGCCCTTTGGCTTCATCTTTTCAGAGCTCATGAAAAATGAGACGTAGGTGGTTTATGCTCAATGCCAGAATCAACACTCTTTCTGTTCCGAAAAGTTGAAGACTTGAAAACGTTTCTTCTTCTCATAAGGATTTACTCAAGTATTTATGTATCCTGTAATATTTGGCACCAGTAATATTATTCCTTCATTTTGGGGGGATGTTTTGTACTTAAAATAACATGCTTCACAACCAAAGGAGCAAACTACCTCTAAAAGAGGAATACAACTTTATTCCAATAATTTTTCTTCATGTCACTGTGGAAGTTTAAATATATTATATATATATTAATTATATATAAAAATATATTTTGTACATATGTTCCATTTTCCTCCAGTGGAAATCCTGGTCATTCAAGGGAAGCATTGTGGCATGTACCAGTGTTTCTGACTGGTGAAGACCTAGTTCAAACAATGAATAGTATTCATACAGAACATGTTGGTTCAATGTGAGTTTGGATTTTGGAGCTGGCACTTTGCAGATACTGATGGGAAAATGGGCTGCTACCAGGAAAGATCTCTGGTAACTTTTATGCAAAGTTAAGTGAACAATGAGCAAAAGAAAAGGAATTGTCAACTTCTCAAGGGCCTTAGGTCAGAACCATGTTGTAGAGTGTATGTCCTTCTAAGTTTCAATTTTCAGATTTTTTTTTTTAAGGTTTTTCGAGACAGGTTCTTGCTTTGTGGTTCAGGCTGGCCCTGAGCTCAGCCTCAAATTCACATCACAGCAATCCTCCTGCTTCTGCCTCCTGAGTGTTGGAATTACAAGTGTGAGCTACCACGCCCAGCACTGTGGTATGTGGTACTGGTTTCTGCTGGGCATGAGTCTCCACACCCAGCATTGTATGTGGTTTCCAGGGGATTGAACCCGGGTCCTTGTGCTTGCAAGACAGGTGCCGGAACCACTGAGCTAACTCCCTGGCCCAATTTTCAGATATTTTTATGTTCAACAATTTTTCTCCAAAACAAAAAAAGATAAGATTCTCAATAATTCATTTTTGTGTTAGGCAATATTTTCTGAACACCAGATTAATATACATGAAGGAACAAAACATAAATATATTAATAGGGGAAACACAACAGAGGATTAGATATAACTCCACAGTAGGAAACTTTAATATAAAGCAGTCTGTACACCCACCGTGCATCCTATGTAGATTTAAAACACTGTCTTTATTGCAAAATATCAAAAGCCAATGGGAACCATTTTATTTACTATCTGTGAATCAACATCTTATCAAGATGAATTCTTCAAAATTCCACAATGTATCATCTGGGGTCAGCAGATTATATCATTGTGTTTTGTTAGATTATATATTGTGGATCCTGTATGGTTGAAGTCTACAACTGGAAGTCATATCTCTACCTAGAGGAGCACTGCCTATCAATTTGAAGAAAACACTATGAGTCACAAATATGCTTACAGGGGATAGGGAAAATTGTGAGAAGTTATCACTGAGGTGACTCTTTTCAAAAGGGAGTCCTCATGATTTCTGCTTCTCTAGTGAGATTAATACATAAAATGTGAACACTAAATGTATATTATTGTTTAAATTCTTTTGCTATAATAGGATCTGGTCTGAGGCCATAATACTCACAACATTGTGCATATGTAAAAGCCACCATTAGACAGAGATCTGTGCTTGGTGCAATGGGCTTCTCCATTCTGGGAAAAACACTGAACTCTATTTAAGGCAAATTTATCTCTGTGCTCTGTTGTCATCCTTCAGTAGATAGTCTCCCTGCTCACACATTCCAGGATGCTCAGTAAATGCATGTATACTAGTGAACTCTGAATGTAAATCCACACACACACATATATATGTACACAAATACATAAAATTAATGTCTTTCCCATTTTAAACAGGCATATATCACACAACATGGTTTAAGATATGATGACAAAAATTTCTAGCACAAATTTATTATCCTTCTTCATTTGTGGAAAACTAATTCTTACCATAGACTTTAACAAACTAGGCATTCATGTTATTCTTGTTTTTAATTGAAATCTTTATTGGTACATTACATATACACGCCATGACTGCACTCAACAATGAGAACTTGTACAAGGGTGGTGGCTCATGCCTGTAATCCCAGCACTTTGGAGGCAGAGGCAGGAGGATTGCTGTGAGTTAAAGGCTGAGCTTAAGGCCAGCCTGAACTACAAAAGCAAGACCCTGTCTCAGAAAAAAAAAAGCATCATACATGTCATTCTTTCCTTATTAAACAGAGAATTTTTGTTTTTCTCTGAAAGTAGTACGTTATGGCTTCTTTTGGCATATTCAAATTGTCAGAATGATTATTCTTGTACTTTGGGGAGATTGATAAGCAAAATGATGTTTCCTGGCACGCAGGCACACTATGACTGGTGACTAGTGGGCAGGTAACATATCCGGTGTGGATACGTGGGACAAAGGAAAGATTACCACCCAGAGTAAGAGTTCATCATGATACTTGGATGGCTTGAAATTTAAATTTTATGAATTGTTTATGTTTGGAATTTTCCATTGAACATTTCTAGATCCCTGGTCACAAACAACAGAAAGTGAGATGTCAAAATGAGTGATTACTGTATGTTGAAATAATTTGTGCTTTTCAAGAATAAAGTATATATGCCCCTATCCATCAGTATTCTCTAAGCACCATCTTAAAAACATTTATTAAATAAAATAAGTTAATTATTTCTTAAAAATCTGGAAGCTCTAGTAAAATGTATTTTTGGACAACAACAAGGAGAATGTAGTGTGATGGGGCCCCATGACCTGACTTTAGGTTGCGTGAAAGAGTGTGAAGTTAACTCACATTAAAAACATGTTTTTAATTATTTCCTGTTTCAAGGAAAATAGAGTGCCTTTTGTCTAGACAAAGAGGAAGTCACAAGCCTGAGGCACAAATCTGAAAATGGCCTATTGAATTACCACTGTTTTTGTACATGTGGGTAGAAATATTCTGACCGGTACAAATATGTGACAGGAATCTTATTGTTATAAATCATAATTCTTTATATTTGTGAGCAGAGACAAATGGGAAGAAGGACTTTTGAATACTAGGAATGACTACACCTTTTGAGAAAGGAAATAAAAAACTTGCTTGGTGTCTAGAACATATTAGTATATTGTTGTAGAAGTGATGATTGGTTATGGTGAAAGTTTAAATAAAATGATACAAAGTTCTCCCACTGCACAACAGTTCCTTTAAATTTAACCTTTATCCTCTAACTGATCCCATGGTTCAATCTTATTAATTTCCAGTTCTCAGCTAATAGAAATTAGAGTTGTTTCCAGTTCCTTTAAAAAGTAATGGCAAGTAATGTTGTGTGTATTTTTGGTGCAATTATCTCAGAATATACGTAGAATAAATTGCTAGAATGATGATAGATGAGTCTAAGGCATAGGTGTTTTACTAAATTTCAAATAAATAAATATTAATACCAACTTTCAGCATATTTGTTCCTAAGTAGAAAGAAATTCAGTGTCAATTGTTCTTCATTCAGTGTGAAGTTTCTAGGATCTTAGAAAGTAGTGAGGCACTGGTAGAACCTTGTCCTCAGGCATCTGTTTTCCTTGAAACAGCAAATAATTAAAAACATGTCTTTAACGTGAGTTAACTTCACACTCTTTCACACAATCTAAAGTCAGATAAATGGTCATGGGGCCCCGTCACACTACATTCTCCTTGTTGTTGTCCAAAAATACATTTTACTAGAGCTTCCAGGTTTTTAAGAAATAATTAACTTATTTTATTTACATGTTCCTTAATTGCTTCTTAACTAACTGTCTTTTACTCCTAACCCTGATTGTGCATTCTCTTACACTAGGACAGAGCCCACGGCCCATTCCAAGGTTTTGGGGAATTTTGCCTCCCCTTCTGCCACACTAGTTAGGCGAGGAAGGAGACATTCCTGTTTTCTTCTCTCTTATCAAAACTGATCTCCAGCAAGAGATCCTTAACCAGTTTTCATTAATTTTTCCCAGAAAGGGGACAAGATCTCTCCTTTAAAAAGTCCCTGAGAATGAATTACAAATCTTAACAGCTTGAGGCTGAGGAAGGGGAAGAATTGACACAGTGTATAGAGAGCAACTTCATAAAATGCTCCCTTTCTTCTGTGATTTGTAACAGCTTCAATTGCACAAAAGTACCAGTTTTTTCGTAGGGGATAATCTTGTTAAAACCATAGGAACTTTGAGACTTTTTCAAAGACTCAGAACATACCAGTTACCACATAAGAAGCCAGAATGTGCATGTGGAATGTGGATAACTATTATGGCTATTCCATGCCACCTGTAGTGTACAAGAATACTGACTTCTTGGGCTGGGGATTTAGCTCAGTGGTTCTGGTGCTTGCTTTGCAAGTACAGGGGCCCGGTTCAGTCCCCAGAAATCACAAGCAACAATGCTGTGGGTGGCAATTCACATGCACCTGCAATCAGAACCACATACCACAGTACTGGGCATCGTGACTCACGCCTGTAATCCCAGCAGTTGGGAGGCAGAGGCAGGAAGATTGCTGTGAGTTCAAGGCTGAGCTCAGGGCCAGCCTGAATTACAAGAGTGAGTCCCTGCCTTAAAAAAAAAGAATACTGACTTCACCTATTTGTCAATTAGATCACTAAAAAACTTTTACTCTTATGCTAACATGATCAATTTAAAAGATACTTGCTCATCAGTCCCTTAATTTGAATTTTTTTATTTGTTCAGTCTGAGTATTTGATTGAGAAACTGCATTTATTTTTCTATGAATTGCTTAGAAATTATTTTTTAAAAAGATATCAGATATATCTGAGGGTGTAACTCTGTGGTGGAGAACGTGTTCAACCCCCTCAAGGCCCTGGGCTCCACCTACTTCATCCCCATTGCAAGGGAAATAAAGCTTCTGTATATAGGGGGTGGAAGGTTGTAGAGTGGGCAGGGGAATGGGAAAAAATGAGAATTCAGTCATGTCATATACCGGCACAAGTTCTCAGTGTCAACTGTGATTCTGATGTGCACATAAAAAGTATCAATAAAATCAGTTAGTTTTAAAAAATATCAGGTAATACTCTGTGCTCTGTGAGTGATGAGACGATATAACTGAGAAGAGTTAGAAAGCCCAGCGATCAATAGCTTTCGACATCAGATTAAAGAAATTAAAACCACAAGGACCACTGTCC
>PVIR01038580.1:0-14467 GCA_004026965.1 Petromus typicus | reverse complement strand
ATCAGATACAGGCTCTCTCAACAGGTTTGAAGACTGAATATCAGGAAAGGAAAACACAAGTATGTTAGGCTCTCATCATTTTCAACAATTCTTAGAGCCAAACATGAGTGCTACAAAATAAATAAATAATTTAAGCAAGGCTATCAACTTCAAGAGAGTTGCAGACTTTTACAAAGAGTCAGAGATTTAGATAATGTCAGGTCAGAAGTCACCAACTTTGGGAACTGAGGTGATGGAGACTTAACACTGAATATTTTCCTTTAGGTTAAACAGAGAAGACTAAAGATCAAGCAACCTCAATTAACTGGGGTGGCAAGTAAGTTCCTTAAATTACTATATACCTTGTATTCCTGGAAAAAATTAGGAAAGTATAAAAAGATTTAACAGAATCAAAAGAGTCACAATAATTTTTAGTTAAAAAGAAATCAAGGTATTGACAGGTATGCTGGAATATTGTAATCTCCCGCACTTTGGAGGCTGAGGCAGAAGAACCACATTGATTCCTGGGCAATTCAGCAATTTAATAAAACCCTATATTAAAATTTAAGAAGGGCTGGGCCAGGGATTCAGCTCAGTGGTTGGGCCTGTCCAGACAATACTGGGCGTGGAGACTCGCCCTGCAGCAATCAGTACCACCTATCACAGTGCTTCACATGGTGGCTCACACCTGTAATCCCAGCATTTGGGAGGCAGAGGCAGGAGGATTGCTGTGATGTGAGTTTGAGACTGAGCTCAGGGCCAGCCTGGACTACAAAGCAAAAAGAGACCCTGTCTCAAAAAAAAAAAAAAATTAAGAAGGGCTGGGGATATAGCTCAGGGCAAAGGTTCAATTGTTAGCACTTTAAAAAAAAAGTAACATATTTGATATTTGTACTCTGTTTACAGTAAGTTAACAGCTCAGTGGCCTGTTAGAAAAACATACTGCTTTTTTGAGACAGAATTGCCTACGGGAGGGGGAGGGATGAACTCAAAGAGATCCTCCTACTTCAGCCTCCCAAATGCTGAGATTATAGGCGTTTGCCACCATATCCAACATTGTAATTCCAATTTAAAATACTAACATTTAAAGAAAGATTTTAATATATGCCTGGCCCTTGCTACATTCTGTGTATATACTCACATAACCTCTGTCCTTCTTAGTCCTTCAGATGGATCTTTTTACCATCATTTATGCACAAAGAAAGGCACAAGTAACACAAGAGCAATGGTGAACTGGGACTATGCTGTAGTCTCCGTGTATGTAAATGATTCAGATTTTTGACTGAGGTGAACCCAAAATTTATCCATAACAATATCTAAGAGGATTTTACAATACCTTGTATTTTACAATATCTATTGTTTTGTGTGTGTGGGCTTACTTCATTTATATGTCTACAAGAGTTAACTTTTGGGGAAGGTTTATATTAACAGATGTCTTACAGATAGAAAACAGGAAGACTAATACAGGTAAAAATAGAAGTATCATGTGATCCTGCAATCCCAATATTAGATATACATTCAGAAGAAATGAAGCCAACATGTCAAAGAAATATCTGTACTCTCATATTTATTACATGCTGTTCACAATGGCCAAGCTATAGAATCAACCTGAAGTTGAAATCTAAGCTGGAAAGCTGCTTAGGGATAAAAGACAAAACTGGAAGATCTTGACTTGAAGGCACCAAGCCCCAGAAAGGAAAGGTACCTGTGCAGTCAGCACAGCAAGCTGTTTTTCTCTGGGTTAAAATGCACCTCTCTGGAGAGAGAATGCTGGGGACTGCTGCTCATTTTTCATTTTATGTTCTACAGAAATGAAGGTCTATTTAATAGCCAAATTAAAAGTTTAAATTCTCACTTATTTTGTCCTTTCCTCTCATTCTACTCCCTCTCTTCACTCCTCTCACCTAGGAAAAGCTGTGCTGGAGCCCCTAGCTATATACTCTATTGACAAAGTACTCTATTCAGCTACAATGTACACAATTTCAACCTCAATATGTGAACTGTTCTCATCTGCACCCAGTGAGGGCACAGAGGATCTACAAGGAGTAAGTGCAACGAATATGTGTTGCTTTCCTGGGTTTCCATGTCTATTTTGTCTACCAGGCTGCTCCTGACCTAGCATTATCATACACAACTTTAGGGGGAACAAAAGGGTCAATGATTCTTTTTCTTTTTCTTTTTCTTTTTTTGTGATAGGGTCTTGCTACGTAGTTCAGGCTGGCTTTGAGATCACTATGTTGGGCAGGCTGGCTTGAACTTGGTGGCAATCCTCTTGCCTCAGCCTCCCCAGTATTGAGATTGTAACTGTGCTCCACCTCGTCCAGCTTTGTTTTTGCTGCTGTTTTTTATACTGTACATGTTTGCAGTTCTGAAGAACTGGTACACGTATGTAACATATCTTGACCATTTTCAATCACTTTATCCTTTCCCTCCCCTATCTCCAAAAAGTCTGCCTTTAGTTTCCTATAATCTTTTTTTTTTTTCTTACTTTAGGTTTCTTATACAAGAAAAGTCATATATGTAACTTTCTGCCTGACTTATTACACTTAGAGTTATGGTCTCAGGTTCCATCCATTTTCCTTCAAATGACATATTTCATTTTTCTTTATGGAGAATAATATTCTATTGTGTGCATATATACTGTGCAGTGGGAGACTGAATCCAGGACCTTCATACTAAGCTACATAACCAGCCTTTTCTATTTCCATTTCAAGACAAAGTCTTGTTAAGTAGCCCCAGCTAGGTTCAAGCTTGTGCCAGGATTCCAGGCATGTGCCACCATGTTGTTATCTTCATCCACTGGCAGTTAACAGGCATCCAGGCTGTTTCCAGAGCTTATGTGCTGCTGTAATCATGGCTACACATGCATTGCTAAAGTTTGATGTCTTTAATTCTTGTGGGAATACACAGTAGAACTATAAATGAGTGAAAAGCAATTTTTGTTTTACTTTTGTTCGAAAAATCTCCATACTGATTTCTGTAGTGGCTTCTCTGTTTTTATTCCCATCAGTGTAAAAGAAGTTCCTTTTACCTCACATCCTTGCCAGCATTTACTGCTCTTATGCTCTTGAAGACAGCCACTCTGACTGGATAGAATCTCAGGGTTGTTCTGATTTGCATTTACCCCATGGCTAGTGATGAGCATTTTTCATGTGTTAGTTGATTATTTGTACTTCTTTTGATGTCTATGTAGTTCATTTGTCTATTTTTTAATTGGGTTATTTGCTGTTCAAGGGATTAATTTTTTTAATTCTTTGTATATTCTACATATTTAGACCTCTATCAGGAGAGAGGGTGGCAAAAATTCCTTCCATTCTGTAGACTAGCTTTTCAATCTGCAATTTCTTTTCCCTTTCAGGAGCTACTTAATTTTATGTAATCCTACTGACTGACTTAGGATATTATTTCCTGTGGAGTTCTGTACAGGAAGACCTGGCTGGTGCCTTTGATGCAAGTGCATCCCCTGGGTTATCTTTCAACAGTTTCAAAGTTTCTGTTTTTAAACCTAGGCTTTTAATCTGTTTTGGTTTGACTTGGGTACAGGGTGAGAGATATGAATCTAGGTTTGCCTTTCTGCCCATAGACAGCCAGTTTTCCCAGTATCATTTGTTAAAAAGCTATCTTTTCTTCAACATATTTTTTTTCAAAAGTCAAATGGCTATAGATACAAGGGACTGTTTGTGTGTGTGTCTTCTGCTCTTTTCCACTGTCTACGTGTTTACTTTTGCATCAGTATTATGTTGTTTTTGTAATACAAATTGAAATCTTGTATGTGATGTCTCCTGCTTTCCCTTTTTGTTCAAGTTTGCTTTAGCTTTTCTGGTTTTCTTCTGGCTCCACATGAATTTTACAGTTGTTTTTTCTTGCTCTGTGAGAAAATGTTGATTTTTTAAATAGGGATTGCATTAAATCTATAGATTACTTTTGGCAATATGACAATTTTAATAATATTAATTATGGAGCTTCAAAGAGAAGGGATGGCTCTCCATTTCCTAAGTCCTCTTCAATATTTTTTCAGAGGCCTGTAATTTGCATTGCAGAGATATTTCAACTCCTTGGCTAAGTAGATTCCTAGCTATTTAATTTGTTGAAGCTATTATAAATTATTACAAATAAATCTGTTGTCCTGATTTTTCTTTCTAGTTTCTTTTTTTTTTTGGAGACAGGGTCTCGCTTTGTAGTTCAGGCTGGCCCTGAGCTCAGCCTCCAACTCACATCACAGCAATCCTCCTGCCTCTGCCTCCGGAGTGAGCCACCATGCCCGGCACTGTGGTATGTGGTACTGGCTGCTGCTGGGGGTGAGTCTCCACGCCCAGTATTGTATGTGGTTACGACGATCGAACCGGGCCCTTGCGCTTGAAAAACAGGCGCAGGAATCCCTGAGCTGACTCCCAGCCCTCTTTCTAGTATCTATGTAAGTTCATTACTGTTGTGTAAGAACACTATTCTTTTTGGTGTTGCTGATTTTGTATCCTGTGGGGCTGTAACTCTTGAATAAATGCCAATGATTCCTTTCTCTCATTAAATAAGAACTTAAATCAGGCCAGGGATTTAGCTCAGTGGTTCCAGCACCTGACTTTCAAGGGCAAGGTCCCAGGTTCAATCCCCAGTAACCACATAAAACAATGCAGGGCGTTGTAAATCACACCCACCAGCAATCAATACTACATATAACAATGCTGGGCCTAGTGGCTCACATATGTGAACCCAGCACTGGGGAGGCAGAGGCAGGAGGACTGCTGAGTTCAGGACCAGCCTAAACTACTAAGAGAGACCCTGTGTTAAAAAAAAAAAAAAAACCTTAAAGGAAAATTATTCACTCAGAAAAGTTTTGTTTAACTTTTCTTTTTTTTTTTTTTTTTTAGACAGGGTCTCGCTTTGTGGTTCAGGCTGGCCCTCAGCTCAGCCTCAAACTCACATCACAGCAATCCTCCTGCCTCTGCCTCCCGAGTGCTGGGATTACAGGCGTGAGCCACCACGCCCGGCACTGTGGTATGTGGTACTGGTTGCTGCTGGGGTGGGTCTCCACACCCAGTATTGTTATGTGGTTACCGGGGAATTGAACCCGGGTCCTTGCGCTTGCAAGACAGGCGCCGGAACCACTGAGCTAACTCCCCGGCCCTTGTTTAACTTTTCTTTTTAAGCAAAGCATTCATTGAAGTACAAAATACATAGAAAAATGCAAAGCATGATAAATTTTCACAAAATGAAAAAACCTATGAAAATGTGGGCAAAACGTTTTTCTAGCAAGAAGTAAGAGGCAGAGAGACTTGTTCTTGTTAAATAGCTAAACTGCCAAACTGAATTGGAACTTGCAGTCTCCCTGCCTCACTCACCCTCTCAGGACTGCTGAGATTACAGGCATGTGTTTCCACATACAGCACCATCTTGGGGGTGCCCTTGACACTGCATTCCAGACACAGGTGCTTTTCTCCTGACTTCAACCACTAAAGATTCTGTTGTATCTGTTTTGTCCCCCTACCCCACCACCACACCAGAGATTGAGCTTAGAACCTTTTAATTGCCAGATAGGCATGGCACCACTAAGCTACAACCCCGGCCCAGTTGTGCTTGTTTTTAAATGAGAAAAGCAATCTTACAGTATTATGCTCTTTTTTTATCTACTCAACATTGTTTAATAAGTCTACTTTTCAGTGTAGTTTTTCTAACTATACATTCTCAGGTTTCATTTTGCTTAATTTGGAATTTTTTCCCAGCTTAAGTTCAATTTGCATCAAAATCATAAAGAATTAACATTTGTTTATTAAATGTATAAATGTCCAAATACTATGCATTTTATACAGATGACTGGAACATCTGCAGGTCATTTTTTAGTACAAGTCTCAATTCCTAAAAAATCAGAGAAACTTGGCAAATAAAAAGGCAGAAATGCTTATACTACCTAAGTTTTCACGGGTGGGGATTTAACTCAGTGGTTCCAGCGCCTGCCTTGCAAGCACAAGGGCCCAGAATTCCATCCCCAGTAACCACATACAACAACACCAGGCATGGTGACTCACACTCACCAGCAATCATTACTACATACCACAGTGCTGGGCATGGTGGATCAAACCTATAATCCCAGCAATCACAAAGATTGCTGAGTCTGAGGCTTAGATCAGGACCAGCCCAAACTGCAAAGTAGAAAATTTTTAAAAGGAAAGAGTATAAGGGTAGATAACAAGAGGAAAACGAATGTGGTAATAATAAAGCAAAAAGAAAACAAAGTGTGTATATAGAGGGCGGGGGGATGCAGGGTGGGGCGGGGAATGAGAATCAAGTCATGTCACATTCTGGTACAAACTCTTAATGTTGAATGCAATTATTATGTGTATTCATAATGTACCAAAAAGATAATAAAATAAAATTATTGTTTCACACACACCAAAAAAAAAATAAATAAATAAATAAATAAAAGAATTAAAATGCTTGGTGCCTAACTGAAAATAGTAGAAAGAAATTAATATGTCACCTATTGCAAACTCTAAAAATCAATGTTCCATGCTAAAGAAGCCTGTGAGGGAAACCTGGCTGCACAGAGCTGTGTAATAAATCAATTTTTTACCGTGACTGTCATCTCAAAGATAGAGTTATGGCTGACAGACCTCAAAGAAATTAGATTAGACATACGGGCAATACACAATATGGCCCCAAAAGGGTTTTTCTTTTTTTTTTTTTTAAATGAGTCTGTTAAATCATTTATGGGGACATAAATGATCCAAAATAGAATTTAAAAGAACTATTATAACTTTAACATCCACAGAGTAAATAAAAATTTTTAAAATATGTTGAGATATTCTACAAGTATTATGTAATACACATGTGCATATATTATTGTCATATATGCTCCAAAGTCTTTTTTTTTTGAGACAGTTCTCGCTTTGTAGTTCAAATTGGCCCTGAACTCACCCTGTAGCCCAGACAAGCCTCGAACTCACAGCAATCCTCCTGCCTCTCCTTCTTGAGCATTGGGAGATTAAAGGGTTGAGTCACCATGCCCTACATTGTGGTATGTGGTACCAGAGATCAACTCAGGACCTTGTGCTTGCCAGGCAGACACCAGAACCACTGAACTAAATCCCCGGCCCACAAGAGATTTTAAATATCTAATTTCTCAATAAAATCTCATACTTCTCAGTACAAATAATCTGAATACAGATCTATGGCCTATGAAAAATATAGCTGTATAATAGCCTATTTTTGTCCTTGAAGAATCAGTGCTGGGCTCCTTCTGAATAACATTTTTAAAAAGAGCCAAATTTATAATTTTTGCATATTACAACCAATTCCGAAAAAGCAAAATAATATTAATAGTAATTTTAAACGTTTTTTTTATATCCTGAAAACATGTTAAGATTAAAAGACCTAACAATTCGAAGAGTCCTAAATACTAATGAAACAACCGAGCACACAGAACCTCTGCATGTGAGTGAGGACAATATTTTCATCACTAACATAAGATGTTACTGCAACAATTTATACCAAGAAAGAAACAGACTAGGAAGAAAAAACACTTCCATCTGAGAATATTTTATGTTTAGGTAAGGGGGCCTATGGGGGCCTTTGGAAAGTGACTGGCTCTGAAGTACCACTGGAAAGCTGACAGCTGATCGTGCTGTAGGAGGTGGGGGCATGGTTGAAGGAGGAAGGTCACTGGGGACCTGATCGGGAAAGGTTATGTTCTTGGCCCCCATCCCCATAGCACAGTAGTATTCTCCACAGACTCTTCAGTTTAAACATCCTATATTTAGAAAGAAGTTATTAGGAGAAAGCAACCAAATTACTTATCTTTTAACACTTCCCTCCAAGAAACCACTGAATAAGCCATAAATGATCTCTTTACCAAATAGTCAAATATTCACTGGACTGGGCAGGCCACGGTACAGTCCCTACCCAACCACAGGGGGCACTGTGCAAGCAGTGCTTATTCCCTGGGTTCCAGAGTAACCTTTATACCATTCTGCGCCTTTCTAACATACTTAACTCCCAGACAGAGCCTATCTTTTTTACATCTCAAATTTCCTTAGATTTACTAAAACAAGACAGGCCTCCAAAATACAGTCAGTGTCTCCTATCAGCTGATTCCACATCCATGTATTTAACCAACCATACACAGTAACTACTTGAAGAGAAAAAAAACTGCATCCATACTGAACATGTACAAACCCTTTCACTTGTCATGTTGCCTACACAATTCAGTATAACAACTATTTGAACAGCATTTACATTGTATTAGGTCTTACACATCATCTAGAGATGACTGAAACTACTTTATATGGGAAAATGTGCACTGGTTATGTCCAAATACAATGCATTTTATACAGATGACTGGAAGGAAGATCTGCAGATTTTTGTAAATGAAGAGAACCCTGGAACCAATCGCTACAGATACCAAGGACATACAGTACTCCCCAAAGCACATTAACAACAGTTTTATAAATGACCCTTTAGCGGTCTCCCCCAACAGTCTTTCGAAGATCAAGAAGAGAAGACTTCTTGAACAAGTAAGGAGGACTTGACTTCCTATCATTCTATAATAGATCCAGAATGAAAATGTAACACTTTCCAAATAGATTTCCTCAAAACCAGTTTTTCTTTGGAAGACATTCAGCAGAAACAGGTGGCCACAAGTTCTATAAACAGAGAAAACAGCAGGTGTTTTAATGTTAAAGAAGTTCCTTAACTGCAGTACTTCTCACAGTCACCAACTTGCATCTCTCCTGGGAGACAGTTGGGGCAACAATTCCCACAAGCATATTAAGACGTTAGTGCAGCATTCCTGAACAAGAAAATGGAACAAAAAGGACGTTCCATTTTATAGAAGCTGAGAGAGGCTGGCATTCAGTATTGCACATGGCATCTGGCTTTTGGACATTGATCCTTAAAGAGCACGTTACCACATCACATGGTTGATTATTAAGACAAGAGAATATACAGACCTTTTCTTATTTCTAAGGTATATTAACCAAAGCTAAATGAGATAAAACATTCTGTTCTCTTCCATGACTTAGAAGCAGCAATGTGTGGTAACTGTACAAGTCTTCAGACTCTGAAACCTTGCTGTCCAGTATCTGAACTAGAGACAAACACTGACACAGTCACTGCTGTGACTGACCAGAGACTGACAGGAGACTCAGTGTCTACAGTAGAGGACTAGTCTCTCTAAAACCTCCAACTTTGACGGTTTAAGTCATGAATGTATCTTCTTAGTTAATATTTAGCCAAGAAATACAGTGAATACAGGTTGGTTTGTTTAAGTTCTAACACTGATCATCTTTGGGAAATCAAAATACAAAGAGAGAGAGACAGACAGACAGACAGACAGACACAGATAGACAGGGACAGAGAGAGAGAAATCTAGAACTTTATGTGAAGTTTGGAACAGTTAAGAGTATTTGTCAATAAAATAACTATACCTGGTTAGTGATGTAACACAATGAAGTCCTTTAATCCCTTTCTTGGAGAAACATCAAGAGTATTGTCTTTAATCTGTTAATTATATCTCCTATGAAATAAGTGTCAGTCCTCTGCAGAATAAGCCATTCAAACAAAATTACCTTCATTAGTTTTCCTGGCTCTTACAAGAAAAACACCTTAAAACACAAAATGTTTCCAATGAAAAAAAGACTTCACCAGGGTTTCACAGGTTCTGAATCACTTGTTTCCAACTAGTTCATCAAAATGCTGGGTCTCTCTGTTTTTTTGTTTTTGTTTTTTTTTTTAAGGTTTTTGGAGACAAGGTCTCGCTTTGTGGTTCAGGCTGGCCCTGAGCTCAGCCTCAAATTCACATCACAATCCTCCTGCCTCTGCCTCCTAAGTGCTGGGATTACAGGCGTGAGCCACCACGCCCGGCACTGTGGTATGTGGTACTGGTTGCTGCTGGGTGTGGGTCTCCACACCCAGTATTGTTATGTGGTTAACCGGGGAATCGAACCCGGGTCCTTGCGCTTGCGAGACAGGCGCCGGAACCACTGAGCTAACTCCCCGGCCCAAGGATCTCTCTGTTTTTGAGGAGAGCTATAACCTTGAATACAATGAATGAGCAAAGTACCTTTGCTGGAAAACCCCACGAGTTAGCCGCTTTCATCCATTATCACTAATGTGTGAGGCTCCAGTTCAATATTTTGGAAAAGGAGGCCAATGGGAGAGATAAACTTTGATCTGAAAGCCATTAAAAAGATATCTAGCTTCTGGCCAATACTGCTCCAACGTAACATTTCCTGTTTACAAGAATCTTGAGGTTTATTTTTTCCCCCATGTATATATTCTGTTCTGCAGTCATCACAGCCTAATTTATGGGTAGTCAAAGTGAAAAGCAAGGGTGAATCCCAAAGATGGAAAATACCAAGTAGGTGATTAAGAAAGAACAAGTGGCATGAGAAAACAAGCCAAGAACTTACAAACAAGCAAACCAGGAAAGAAGCCAAGTCAAGGAAGACAAGCAAGAAGCAGTTAAACCTAACAAGCCCAAGATGTGTCACATGCTTACTAAGTTTTCCTATCCAAAAGCACTGTCTACTTTCAGGTTCCAACCCTGCCTTACATGTTAAAAAAAAAAAAGACATTTCCTTCATCAAAATATTAACCTCATTCCTTTTCCACAAGCTCTAAGAAGACCCAAGTGTACCTCTCCTTACCTCCTGGTCTGTAGACAACGTCATCCTCAGTGATATAGGATGTTATCTCGCCAGTATCTGTCCTCTCGTACCGAGATTTTTTTTTTGGTGGTTTCTTCTTGTTCTTCTTGGTGGATTCCTCTGTGGTGGCACTGTTGTTGTCATTGTCCTCATCTTCACTGTGATCACTCTCAGCATAATTTTTAGCTCCTCCTTCCAAGGTACAGCTCCTACGTGGCCTTGAATTCTCACTCTCTCTTGCTTTGTCTCTTTTATCTCTTTCTCGGTCCCGATCTCGGTCCCGGTCCTTCTCTTTGTCTTTGTCTTTGTCTTTATCAGCTGTCATGATTCGCCACGTGCCTTCTTCTGTCCTCTCACGGCTAGGCCTCCGTGAAAGGTAGACTGTAAGCCTGGGCTTCAGTCTTCTGAATTTGTCACTCAATTCCAGGAAAAATCCAACCACTCCAATAACCCCAACGTTTCAAAAATGCTACAGAGAAACAAGAGAGGAAGAAATTGTTTTATTTTAATGTTTGCTCCTATTTTATTCATAAAATGATGTTTTGTTAAATCTCTTACTCCTTCTTTAGATTTATCTAAAAGTGCTTGCCACGGCTAAAAAGTTAAAGTAAATTATATAAAAGGTCAATATATAGTTTTTGGCCTCAGCTAGGAAATGGTTGGGACCTTTTTACAATATCCATATTAAAAACCACCTGGCTGGACGTGATGGCAGATATCTGTAATCCCAGTACTCGGAAGGCTGTGAGGCAAGAGGATCTCTGTGACTTCAAGGCCAGCCACTGCTACATAGCGAGGTCACAGCCAGTCTAAACTACATAGCAAAATCCTATTAAAAAAATAATCTGCAGACATAAGAATAAGCTGTACTTCTGTCTACTAGTCTTTTTAAATTCATTTTATTGATACATTTTATATACATACCATGATTACTCTCAACATTGAGAATTGGTACCAGTATATGACACAACTTAATTCTCATTTTTTCCCCATTCCCTGCCTACCAGTTTTTTCTTTAAGGAAAAGCAAAGTGTATCCTTAGTGGACAACACATAATGAGAATAATTATAAATGGTAATTCATAATCCATGATATAATTTTTTTGTTTGAGACAGGGTCTCTTTGTAGGTCAGGCTGGCCCTTGAATTCACTTACGTAGCCCAGGATGGCCTCAAGCTACAGTGATCCTCCTGCTTCTGCCTCCCAAATGCTGGAATCACAGGCATGAGCCACCATGCATGATATAAATTTTAAAGGAGAGAAGAACCTGTGGTAAAATTATTTCTACCTGAAAAAATGCTAAAGTGGAGAACTGTGGGAAACATCTTAAGCTACCACACAGTGGACTATCTTCTTAAGACTTTTATCTACTTCTCCAAATTTCCAGAGCTCCTTTCAAAAACAAATAAGCTCAACACCAATAAGGAGTGATAGCTTCCAAGCAAGAGTCTTTCAATTAGTTTTAGTTACACTTGTACTTATCTCAAACTCTCATTTAGTTCTAAACATTTGTTACCTCTAAAAATAACCTTTGGGCCTTAGGGAATATTTGGTAGCTTTTACATTCTTCTGAATTTGTCTACCATTAACAATTTCCCTAATAAACTCCTCAGGAACTAAATCCAATGAGAAAAATCTGAAGTTGTTATAAGTATGCAACAAGAAGACTGAGTCCCAAACCCCCAACCAAACCCAATGCTCATAAAAAGTTTAAGAGAGGTGAAAAAGTACATTTGTTTAAAGCCATTTAAGAATTTCTAATACCAATAATGTATCTTATATGTTCTTTTTATCATCCTCCCCAATACCTCATCTGTTGAAAAATTTTTATTACATACTATCTAGGTACCAGGTGTTCAGAGCTAAAAATACAATGAAAGAAGAACATTTCATAATCCTTGCCCTCCACACTCAAATGCAACAAAACAGAGCCAGTGATCAATGCGGGAGCCATCTGTTTCTCATACTACCAGGGCCAGATAGTAAACAACATATGCAAACAAACAAAAGACTGCTCCTGTTTACTTACACAACAACAGATAAATCAGATGCAATTATATGCCTCAGATGCAGAGAAAATTCTCTTTGGTCATGCCCAAACCACAAAATTACAAGATTTGTTTTTTTAAAGTTCAGAAATCAAACCTGATGGAGGTAAGGAGGGCCCACTCCCATAAACATGCCATTTATCCACAGGAATTCAGGGAAAAAATGTCAGCAATAGCCTCTGGGAGACACCAAGGAAGGAGCGATAATAGTAATCATCTATAAGCAAGGTCAAAAGGCTGAAAGCACATAGTAAAAACTTAGTATTTCTTTCCACATAGGAAATATATTTTCAGATTGGATTTCAACTTTCTAAGCATATATCAAGAAAAAGAAAAATTATTCTAGTACCTACAAAACTTTTGCATAGATGAATCATCTGCTAAATAGACAGTAAGAAACTCCTAAATCCCTAGGAGTCCACTGGAATTAGCAAGTGAAAATATAGACATATTACCTTCTCCACCAAATCTAAATTTACCACCTGCCAAACCAGCCATACAAGAAGGTGGCTATCAGCTAACAAAGCTGCTTTGACAATAAAATTTATCAATACCTACTGGGAAGCTAAAAAAAGAGGATTTTAGGTTGAAAATCTCCTCTTAATTGCAGTTTGGGACAAAAAGGCTTCTGAGTTTAAGCTGTTAACTCCCGAGAGTTAACAAGATAACTGCGTCAGAAAACTGTCCTTAAAAATTAGACACTCAGAAAGAAAAAAGCAAATCCAAATTGTACATACAGCACTGCTCACTCTAAAATTATACAATGTTTCTACTGACAAAGAGAATCCTTTTTTTGCCAAAAATGAAGAAGAAAAAAATTTCAAGACACAATAAAAAGAGATCCACAAAATAAAATTTTGTAAGATGTGTAAGATGTATGTGCACACAAGCCTGGGGACATAAATACAATGTCAATGTCCTTAGCAATCTCAAAATTGGCTCCACTTATATTTGTTAGTGTACAAATATGTAATATATAATAAATACATATTTATACAGCCAACTTCCAGTTAACTACAATGTATTACAAAGCTAAAGTAAATCCAGTACCAATTATATCTGGTTCTAAATGATAGCTCAGTGAAGACATATTTTTCCTCTCATCCAACATATTAATCATAATTTGTCGGAGCAACAATAACCAACATAAACCACAAGGTGATACTGAAAATAAGAGCTCAGAGAGTGAGCACAGGCACTACACTGAGAAACACCCTTTCTTCAACTTGAAGAAACAATCCATGGAGGAGACAACACAAATGCGACAGCCTGAGGTTTGGGTAACAGGTGTTCAGTGGCTTTAGACAGTGACCTGGCAGGAGGCGGTCATCCCTACTTTATAGATTATAAAACTGAGAAGAGATACTATGCACGAGGCCACACAACCAATGACTGGGAAGGCAGCTCTCAGAAAGTTTGATCCTCTGTGATCTGTTTAGTATCTGCTGCTTTCTGGGTCTCCAACTCCTCAAAGACACCAATGTTTCCTACATTTACCCATGCTCACTCTGCCCTCTCACCATCCTCTAAAAAATATTTCTTCAGGGGGCCGGGGAGTTAGCTCAGTGGTTCCGGCACCTGTCTCGAAAGCGCAAGGGCCCGGTTTCGATTCCCCGGTAACCACATAACAATACTGGGTGTGGACACTCACACCCAGCAGCAACCAGTACCACATACCACAGTGCCGGGCGTGGTGGCTCACGCCTGTAATCCCAGCACTCGGGAGGCAGAGGCAGGAGGATTGTGATGTGAGTTGGAGGCTGAGCTCAGGGCCAGCCTGAACCACAAAGCGAGACCCTGTCT
>PVIR01038579.1:0-14462 GCA_004026965.1 Petromus typicus | reverse complement strand
AAGTCTTCACTGTGCTTGGAGACTTTGAAGTCCAACTAGCAGACTGAGGCAGAAATTCCCTTTAGTCTGTAGAAAGGCCACACCTTAAAAATAGTAAGGGAAGTCCCTAGATCCAATGTACCAAACTCGAAAATTAAATCCCAATAAGATCAAGGTAATTCACTGGTAAATTAATTTGGTAGGGTTCCAAAACTTAAAATTCCTTAAGGGAGAAAACAAAAATTTAGAATTTCAATAAAATTATTACATAGCTGAATGAGGGAAAAGAGATAAGAAGCCACAAGAAAAGCAGCCAGCAGGAATAGATATAAACTAACAGATGCTGACATTAGCTGACAAAATGTTACTTGTCTGATCAAGAATTTAAAAGAAAAGATAAATAAGTAAGTGAATAGATATGAAATCCATGCAAAGAAATGAAAGTTATAAAGAAGTGAAAAGTCTAGGGTTGAAAATGTAAACCTGAAAGAATAACAGTTGGATTGGATCAATAGTAGATTGTACATTGAAAAAGTAAATCAGTGACCTTGATATGTAAAGACAGTGTTCAAACTAAAGATCAGTGTGGAAAATAAGGATAGAACAAGAATAAATAAGTCTTCCACTGTCCCTGAAATAATATTAACTGTTCTAACATATATGCAACTGAAGTTACAAAAAATAAGAAATAGAAATTGAAGCAGAAAAAATGAAAAAATATAGCAAAATATGACCAAATTGGTTGAAAAAATGTCCAGCAAACTCAGGGAATGGCAAAGAGGATAAAACACAAAGGACCATGCTTTGATAATTCATAATTAAATTAAAAGAAATTAAATTTAAAGGAAAAATCTTAAGAGCAAGTAGAAATAAAAATAGGTTACTTTCTAGCAATGAAAGGGAAAATACACGGAGGCCTATCATTAAAAAGAAATGGGGCCAAAAGACAGTGGAGCAACATCTCTAAGGAATCCCACTGACTTGGAATACATGTACAGTAAAATGTTCTTTGAAATTGCAGGTGAAATGAAGTCATTATTAGTCACATAAGTGCTGAGAACATTCATCAGAAGCGGCTCTGTGCTATAAAAAGAACTAAAGGCTCTTCAGACTGAAGGACAATGATAAGAGACAGAAATTCAAATCGTACAAAAGAATGACGAGCACCCAAAATGATTCAGATTTCCAAAACTACGTTATTTTTATTTTAAACTTCTTTAAATAAAAAAATAGCCATTTAAAACAAATGAGCAAAGCAAATACAATGTAATGTGGAATTTATATCATCAGTAAGAACAAAATATCAGGCAGTGGTAACCAAAATGAATAGTAAATAAATCACACTCTCATAAAAGATTTAGGATTTGGTAAAGAGGTATTATGCTGATTCGCGACAGATTAAGTTAATCATGTGGGAATCCATACAGAAATTATTGAAATTACAGATTTAGAAGAAGTAAATAGAGATGCGAAATGTTCAATATATCCAAGAGAAAGCACAAAGGAAATAAATCAGAGCAGAATGTGTCAAATAAGATACAAAGAGCAAGAAAAAAAGCTACAAGTCAATCTCTTAATATAATACATTACTATGTTAAATTCAATTGGAGGAACAATGTAATAGAATGGGAAAGTGGGCCAGGGATTTAGCTCAGTGCTTCTGGGCATGTGCCTGACAAATGCAAAGTCCCAAGTTCTATCCCCAGTACCATATGTCACCATGCTGTCCATGGTGGCTCATGATTGTCATCCCAGCACTCGGGAGGCAGGGGCAAGAGGATCGCTACAAGTTAGAAGCTAGCCTGGGCTACATAGTAAGTTCGGGATCAGCCTGAACTACAAAGTGAGACCCTATCTCAAAAAATAAAATAAAACAACAACAACAACAACAACAAAAAGGAATGGGAAAGTTTGTCAGACTGGGTAAGAAAGCACAGCCCAACTCTGGGCACTAGATTAAGGGTAAAACAACATAGTGTAAAAAGACTCATCAGAGGAAGGCATGCCTACATCAGCAGTGAACCAAACAGATTTCAGCACAAAGATCATGAGGAGAAATAAACCAAACCATTTAAAAGATTAAAGCATCATGAGGACGATGCTTATTTAACTGATATGTGAGGCAAAAATGGACAGAATTAAGTGGAAAATAGAAAAATCCATAATTTGACTTTCAGATACTGCTAGAACAACTGTCCCAAAATAATCAATGAGAACACAGAAGTCTGAAACAACTTTATTACCTAAATTAATGTAACTAATATTTAAAGAAGCTGTACTCAACTCCTGCCAAATGCAGTCAGTCCTCACTTATGGATATTCAAATTACAAACTTCCACAGATTCCAACGAACTTTGTATTAGGAACATTCGTAGATGTGTACGAATCGCCGGAGTAGCTCACATGTCTCGTGAACACTGTCAGAGTTGGACTGCGGTGTTCTTTCTGGAGAATGTGATAGTATACAGTAATATAGTACTCTCATTGTATTTTTATGTTTTGTTAATGGATTACATTGGATATTTGTGTCAAAGGTGAATAAGACTTCATCTCACTTATGAAAGAATTCAACTGAAGATCATTCTCCTGGAGAGGAATTCATCCCCAGGTCAAGGACTTAGTGTACACATTAGTTTTAAGTAAACATGGACTATTCTAAGATAAAAGTGTGTGGGTCATAAGTCAAGTCTCATATTTAAAAGTTCTTTTACTGCAGTAGGATTATCAATAAGAAAAAAAATCCCACAAAATTTCAAACCTTTTGAAAATAAGAGACACATCTAAGTAATCTGTTATTCAAAGTTAAATCCAAAAGTATTATGGTAAATTTTGAAAATTAAATTATAAAAGATTCTAAATACAGGAGAATTTTGTGGGATACTGAAGTAGTGGTTAGTAGGAAATTTAAAGCTTTAAATGCTTAAATTAAAAATAGAAATGATATGCAACCAGTACTCTGAACTTTTACATAAAAAGCTGAGAAAAAGCAAATTAATTGTTCAGGGAGAGAAGGAGGTGTGATAGCTAATTGTGATATCAATTTGGATGGATCAGGGAACACCTATCCGATAAATATCGAGATGTGGGTGGCATCGGCCAATAGTCTTGTAGCCTTAGTGGAATAAATAGGAAGGAAAAGAAGCAAGTCTTTCCTATGGCTTCTCTGAGGAGAAGTCTTTGCCATCAGCTTTGCATGCTGATCTCTGATTCTTCCAGGATTCCACTGCATACTGTTGAGCCTTCCAACTCAGACCCTTCAGTTTTCTGATACAGACTCACACCTGACCATGCAGTGAGCCCCAGGTCTTCAACTTCTGACCGGATCTTCCTGCTTTTCATCACACAGATGTCTCTTGTGCATTTTTCCACTTTTGACTCCTTGAGCAGTCATTGTAAGCCTACTTTAGAAATCCTTTATATATCATGTCATATTGTGTCTGTCCCTCTACTGAACAGTAACAGAAGGGGAAAACAAAAAAGTGAAAGAAAATATCAGTGAGGTGGTAAACAAAAAAGAAACCAAAGCAACAACAACAAAAAAGCTCTTGGAAAAATGCAATAAAATTGATAAACAACTTTAACAAAGCAAATACAAGTTGCAAATATCCAGAATTAGAGGATAAATCTACAGATCTTACTGATATTAAAAGAATAACAATAGAATGTTACCAGTACTTTTTAAATAGAATTATAACATTTAAATAAAATTAAAAATTTCTTGAAATATGTCAATCATCAATATTGTTACAATAAAAATTTTAATATGTGAATATCTGTGGAAATGTCACATATATTTAATAACATTCCCATGAAAAAAATTTATTCTCAGGTAGCTTCAATTAATAATTTGATCAAATGTAAGATAAATAAGTAAATATATGACACCTATGATTTCATACATCATCTATAAATAATTAGAAAAAGTTTAAATTACATAATTTATGGTTGCATCAAAAATAAAGTAGGATTAGCTTAAGAAAAGGCATGCAGCAGTATGACCTCCAAAACTATAAGATACTGCCAAAGAAAATGAAGAATTTTGTAAATTAATAGGAAGTCATATTATAATCATTAGTTGGAAGACTCAGTAGTGTTCAGATGCAAATTTTCTTGCAGTTGTTTTACAGATTTCACACCACTGCAATTAAAGTTTCAGTAGTTTCTACATTTTTTTGTAGAAACTGACAAAATCAGATTTTAAAACATGTATAGCAGCCAAAACTATTCTTTAAAATATTTACACCACCTTATTTATGGTACCTCATTATAAACCTTCCTATAAAGCTACAGATGATATACTTGATCATCTTCATTCATAATAGCTCATAATATGAAATAACCCACATACCTACAGTGGAAGCAGGGCCATGCAGTTAGTGGTGTATCCCTGTAATGTGCTGCTGCAGGAGAAAGCATGCATGACCCTCTGGCAATGTAAAACAAGGTACAAAGGGTACAGAGTGTACGATTCTGATCATATGATGCTCTAGACTAAGTAAAGATAATAACCAGTGATAAAAAGCATAAAAGTGGTTGTCTCTGGAAGATATGAGTGTGAAGAGGTGGGGTAGGATGGATGATGGAAAGTTTTTACGTGCTAAAAGTATGGCATTCACACAAGTGTATGCATTGTTTACACTCTGTATCATACAGTCTTGGTAAATTCTACCTCCATAAAAAGTACTTGGATAAATGGACACTACATTGTAGTTTGGTATGTTTTAAATAAATTTAGCTTTTAAGTATATATATATGGAAATGCATAGGCTAGCAGTTAGGTGTTATGGTAATGTTCAGAGAATATGTAAGCTGTCTGTCTATATTTTTATAGTATTGGGCTTACAGCCGATAGCCACAAAGTAAATGTTTGTGTTTGACAAGGAAATGAAAAACAATGTGCATTTTATTAGAAATATAGCTTAATGAGAGAGGAAAATTTGAAATAACAGATTTAAAGGAGTTGATAAGAACTTTATAAACTTAGAGAAATAAAACTGGGAAAAAAATGTAAGGCATTGTATTGGGGCAAAGTCTAATATTTTTGGAAGAAAGACACTTTAAGTTATGTTGAATTTTTTTGTGCCTGATGTCAGCTGGCTCATAATAGAAATTGAGAGTGTATTTGTCTTCCAAGCCTCAGAACATGTTGCTTAGAATGTAAATTCATCCCCCTAATGTGGGCCTATGTTTGAAACAAGGAGATGGAAATTACACATCGCTATGAAAATTCTTTCTTGTCATTTGGTTTTTGTTTTCCTCCACTTTGGTCATTTTTCTTTGTACTTTCAAAACTCAGATAAATAACTACCAGGCACACAGAGAGGAAAAACTCAAATTTGTTTTGTGCCAGCCGTATGTTTCCACTGAAAATATCTACGTTAGGAGAGGACGAAAGTAGGGGTCAGCACGTGTGTGATGATTTTGCATCAACGTCTCATGCCCAGTCCCTGGTCTTCTAGGAGTCTAGGCTGTTCTTTGAAGTTTTATTTTCCCCTTGGTGGAGTTAGGGTAAATCTTTTATGCCCCTACCCAATTCAAGGGCAATTAGAGTAGACGATTGGCTTAGGACACTAAGAGCCTTGTATGCTGTTTAGAATTGTAAACGTGTAACTATATGTCGACTGTCCGCTATAGCAAAGAAATGGGGGTAGGGGAATGGTGAGAGGTCTACAGTTCACTGACTCTGTGGGGGAAACTATGAATTTCACTAAATTTTAGCCAGTTTACAAGCACCATAAGTCTGTTTAGAGGATTCATAGAAGTGCTACATGAAAAGATTCCCTTTAGGGCTGGGGATTTAGCTCAGTGGTTCCGACGCCTGTCTTGCAAGCCCAAGGGCCCAGGTTTGATCCCCTGGTAACCACATAGCATACTGGGCGTGGAGACTCATGCCCAGCAGCAATCAGTACCACATACCACAGTGCCGGGCGTGGTGGCTCACACCTGTAATCCCAAGAGACAGGAGGATTGCTGTGATGTGAGTTGGAGGCTGAGCTCAGGGCCAGCTTGAACTACAAAGTGAGATCCTGTCTCAAAAAAAAAAGCTTCCCTTTAAATCTTCCTTAAGTACAACTTCCTTTGTCTTTTAATTTCTCCTAGTGAATTTTCAAAATGCTCATCATCTCCTCCACATAGGACTTCTCTGAAAAGCAGGCTGTTGCTCTCCTTTATTTCCTGTTGCTATTGTTTAAAGTCTCTGCTACAGAAGAGTGGAGACGTCCACCAGGGAGAAGTTTCCTCTAATCGGGACACTACGTGGACAAGCCTTGTTGCTATTCTTCTTTGTAGGATCTGTAGGCTGAACTGAAGAACTCACAATTGCTCTGTGCCTTCTCCGAGGACATGTACACTGATTCATTAGTGAAATGTTACAGTAAGTCTGTACTGGGATGGGATTTTATTTGTATTCCTTCAATGCCTTGCAGTGTACTGAGGCTGCTGTAGGTGAGCTTTGGAGGTGCTCCTTCTTTGCCTGATATCTTCCCCCTTGCCATGTTCATCTGCTGCAGTGTAGAGATAATGACCAGCTCCCATCTGAGCAAATCTCTAGGTGCAGTTCTTTCTCTTTGTCCCTGATCACCAACCCAACACCCGTGTGTTCTCCGATCTCAGTCTTCTATGGAAAGAGCTGGGATTTAAAAAACCCCAACACAGAAATTCATTCTAATCACAGGTTGTATGCTAATTATTCCTGTCCTGTGAAAGGGAAAGGGGGCTTTTCAAACCTAAAGCAAAATGAAAGCATAAATCAATCATGCCTGAAAATCCAGCACTCTGGAAGGCTAAGCCAGGAGAATCATAAATTCAGGCCCAGCCTGGATAACTTAGAGATTAATGAAACTTTGCCTCAACATAAAACATAAGAAATTTTGAGGATGTATCTCAGTACGAAGGCCCTGGGTTCAATCCCAAGCAATGCAAAATAACAAAAAGAGAAATTTTGTGTATCTTGGAAGGTTTAGGGTGGTATTAGGGAAGGGGATAAAGTTCTAAAGAAACTAAGAACTATTTGAGGAAGTGTAAAATCCACAAATTTGTGATGCTTGCTCGGCAAAAATTGTCATTTCTGTACTAAGCAGGAGAACAAGATACAGGAATAGAAAGATGCAAATACCCTTATGGAAACTAGGTGAAAAATATTTTAATAACAAGTGTGCTAGATACATGATCATAGAACCTATCATGTGAAATTATATTTTTAATTTTGTGAATGTCAAATATTTAATTGACCTGAATTTTTATTTTTAAAAAATAATTTAAGAGAAGCCATGCCAGGTATTAACATATTAGGGGACTGCCCAAGACTGGGCCTCTGTGACACATTCATACATACCCCGCAGCTGGCCCTGTCAACCTGCTAGACGTTTCTTAATCCAGTGAAGTTAACAGACTTGTATTAATGGCCATGCTACTCATAATTTAATCATGGTCTTGTAACATCTTCCAAATCTATCTCATGAGTCCTGTCTTTATTTGCAATTCTGATATCTCTTCCATTATAGATTTTTGCATTTTGATTTTTACTTATCTAAATGATTGAGTTTTTGTTTTTCATTCAAGGTGAAGATCTAATGCACTTCACCCTAATTCTCACCCTAGAAGTTAACTGGAATAAGATCTGTGAGTAGTTAAATGACATTCATAACTTAGATTGAGCACAATAAATTTGATCTAATCAAATAATATTTGCTTGATTTTCACTTGCTCATTTAATAGTTTTCGTGTGTGCTAATCCTCAGTCTATGCCAGTAGCCATACTTGTAGCCATGACAGGCAGCAGCCACTGAGACTGACACTCTGCCTTCCACACCTACCATTCTTCCTTTGTTCAGTTAGTAATCTAAGAAACGTTTCTTGGCTCTTGTTGAGTTATAGAAACTGTAAGAGATGCACATCATATATAAAAGATAGAATATGATACTCTTATATAGCTCTGAATTTGCTATTGGAGGGCATTAGTCACACAATAATGATTAAACCTATAGTTTAAAAGGAAGCAAAAAGAGACAGAGAAGATCACCTGAGAGATAAGAAAGATTGTCTCATTCATGTCCAGGTTATCCTGTCCAAAGTGTTTGGTTTTGTGTGTGTTACACAGACACACACACACAGAGACACACACACACACCCCTCCCTGTCTGTCTCTCTGTTTCTCCCTTTCTCCCATTTAGCCTATAGATATTATTTTATGAAGACCTTAGATGGTTGGTCAGTGCTTATTTAATCTAAGTCAAGTTCTACAAAACACATAGTAGAGTGTGCTGAGCAAGCAGGAGCCGTACTGTGCTGCAGTCCACATGGCACATGCACAGTTTGAGTCACCGTGTCTGGAGAATCTCACTATCACTCATGTTGAAGTATCATTGATGAGTGGCAGTGATTGCCAGGAGTAGCAAATCACATTCCACATTTTAAAAAATAAGAAATGGCTTTAAAGTTTTTGTAAGGAACTTATTTTTAGCAGAAGGAGTAAGTCAATGCCTACACTGTATATAGGAATGGCATAGATTTACTAATATCCTTTAGTTTTAGAAATTTTACTTTGACTTCAAAATATTTAATTGAATCTCCACGATGTGCAAATGAATAATTGCAAATACATATTTTTAGTAAGCCAAGATTCCACTTAGGAAAAAACCATGACTCATACTATCTCGAGTTCAAAGCTCATTGTCCCAGGTGTTAAGAACGAGGTAAAATCCCTTGGGAGCCGAGTGAGTGGGTGTGGAGGTGAGAACCTCAGTGGCAGGAGGAGAGGAGGACTTTGCACACACAGCTGCCTCTGACTGGGGCTCCGACAGCTGCAGAAATTTGGTTTTGTTTTTGTAGGCAAAATCCAGAAAAAACTTTTGCAAAATAATGTTGGCAAAAGTTGAGGAACTGGGAAATAATGAAGTTAATGCTGCTGTTGACCAGTGTTGCCAAATGCCTAGAGCTCGCTGGGGTGATGTGGCAGACGTTAAGAACACAGTTCCCTGGGTCTCGTCTTCAGAGACCCTGAGTTTACTGGGCATGCTCTATGCATCTGACTTTTTTGTTTAGAAAGTCCTAAAATTCTTCCAATGGGCAGCTGAGTATTATATTTAGTTTGGTTCTGTGGGAGGTAAGGCAGAAGTAAAAGAAACAAATTACAGTTTCCTTGAGCTGAAATATAGGTGTGCTTACAGAAACATATGTGATTCTTACAAAGAATCTCAGACCACTTGAAGAAATACACCTCTGAAGTCTATATGGAAAAAGTTAAGTTTCAGGAATTCTAATTTCCATTCATAAATGAACAAAATAAGGTAGTTAAGACTCATCCACTAAGGCAATGTGGATAGTCTCTATAACCCAGCACAAGAAGGGTCAAGATTTAGGATCAGGGAAAGAGGTATCTGTTTAAAGGATAAGGGAATTTCAACCAAAATGGTCTCATCTTTTGGCAAACCTGTTGGGCAATTTATTCACTAGGTCATATAAATTCACACTGTGTGGAAACTTCACCTCTTCTTTGTTTTCCTTTCTTTTATCAGCTACCTGAAGTGTGTATGGGACAGGAAATACAAAGAGAGAAAAAAGGGACTGGAGTTGGTAGACTTTTTTAGACTAGATGAAGGGGAAAGTCACAGACACTGTGTGTCCTTTCTCACCTCCAGTGGGTGCCCAGGCTCAAGACTTCCTTCCTTGGAGATTCCTTTCTCATCACCATGTAAGTCCTGTCAGTTTTGCCAGTCCTAGCTGCAACATTCTGTCAAAGGAGATTTCTGTTAACAACAAAAAGTGAAAATTCCTCATCGAAAAATTTGATAAATAGAAGTGTCCACAAAAGAACCTTTGCCTAAAAATATACCTGTACTTCCAAGCCGGTGTCCAAACATCTTCTGACTGGTGTGGCACTCAGCCGTGTATCAGTCACACCGTGCCCTTCCCACTTTTCACTGCCGTTATGTCCCTCGCATTCCCTTCTGTGCTCTCTCAGGGCTGTGACAGATGTTGTCCCTTTGCTCTCAGTGCTCAGCACAGCGCCCTGTCCCTCTCCAGTATGGACATGGTGAATAAACTACCCAACAGGTTTTCCAGTGCAGGGTTTCTATTTTGATCTGATTCATCTGTCTTATCAGCATGTGACCTTTGAGTGACACTTTCATTCCTAGATTCCAACCTCTCATTTTTTTATGGACCTATAATGCCTAGTAAGAGGCTAGATCCTTTAGACTCTAATTCTCCTCAGTTTTCTGCCTGTTAGCATTCCATTGTACCATTTCATTTCATTATGGTTCCCAAAATTTTCAAAAGAGAGACTCAGTTAGAAGTATTTTGCTTTTTAGTAGTGGGCACCTGAGTTCTAATGAGCAAACTGGCCCTTTCAGGAAACTCATCAGCATGAAGTAATTCATCTCTACCTACCTGAAACTTTCCATCGTGGGCCATCCTTCACTGAACTGAATATTTCCACATATTAAAAAAAATGGCTTTGTTAGTCACAATAAAATGAAGCAATATCCAGGGAACAGAAAGAATGAGTGTGAATTTACTTCCTTCTACTGTCAGCTGTTTTTCTGAGATCCTACTCAGTGTGTCTTTTCTAAGGTGATAGCTTTTTAATTTTCTTCAAAATTTATCTGATATCTTCAAATAAATAACTTCCATTTTATCTCTAACTTCTTCAGGTACATAGCTGCCAGTTCTATTTTTCTGAAACAATTTTGATAATAATGTTCTTTCCATCACTTTCAATGGCTTTTTTACTAACTCATATGTGTTCTTCTGATTTGGGAACTTAAGACCGACCGAGAGTTCTGAAGATTCCATGCATCCCAAAATTTGGTGGGACACAGGCGTCGGCTTCATTGTGAGTGCTGGATGGGAATGTTGGGAGCACGAGGCAGGAAATCTGCTCACATTGTGTAATCCACGATGGAGAAAGAGAAAGGCAGAGGCCGCAGCCCACGCTCCACTTCCCAGTCTCACTGGGCCGTGCTTCCTGAAGGTTCTGCCTCCCAATAGCACCATCCGGGAACTTTTGTAGAACACTCGTGCGGAGTACAGCACCTTGGCTTAGTCCTGTACTTCTTTCTTATACAGTGTCTGTATTCCCATTCATAGAACATTTGACTCTGCCCACAGTCAGTTGAAAATCATCTTCTGCCTGAGACATTCCAAAATCACCGCAGATGACCATAATTCCCTCACGCCTTAGAATTATCTTCATTGCGCTGTTGTTTCATTTCTGTCTGGTTCTCCGCCTGGCTGATGTTGTAAATATCTGTAGTTGTCGCTTGGGACAGCGTGTGGGCCTTGAGAAAATAGTGTGTCACTTCTTTAGCTATCCTTTAACTTCTAGAACTACGAATTGGCACAGTACGCATGCCTCTAATGTTTGAGACAAGTTTTAGTAAAGTGTCCTGATGGGAAAGACCTCAAAGGGAGGAGATGTATTATTTTGTAGCTTAAATATTAAAATGGAACCTTGCGAAGGAGGCACAAGAGTAATCTACCTAATAATTGGAAGGCCTTTTATCCCCATATTTTAAGTTCTAAATTCTATACTATTTTTCTTTTCTTTGCAGGAGCTATGACCTCCCCAGCTCCGTAAACGCGCGCGCACACACACACAAATGCACACACACAAATGCGCACACACACGCGCGTGCGTGCACATACACACGCACTCACACACGCATTTTTGCTCAGCTTAGGGGATAAACAGTTCAAAGTCACCATGTTTGTTCTGAGTTGGGAAAAATATGTAACATCTTTTCAACAAAAATAGTCTTTACTGAGGAAGAAGAAAGCCATTAACACTTCTGTATAGCAAGTAGTTATAATCCTTTATCTGCCTAGAACTTTCTACAGAGAAAATGACACTGTAATATATAATTATATATTTCAGGAAAAAATGTATTCTACCTACTTGCAATAAAAAGTAATTCGGACATACCAGTAAGATCTCAAATAGCTTCTGTCTCCTACATAGCAAAACTATGTACATGTGAACATTTAAGGACATCTGGGGAATAAACATAAGCTGGAAGTGCAATCGGTCTTTTGTGACACATTTTTGAGATGAATCCAAGAGTGAGAAAGTCAGTGAATGTTTTGTGTTGGACAGAGCACTTTGTTCTTCTTTTTTGTGGGACTGCAACTCAGTTACTACGTCTCCTCCACCCTTGGGGAAGCTTATTTTACAGCTTGAATGGCAGAGGTCATCTAGGAGATCCCTCAGGACAGCTGATCCTGCCACCCCAGCTTTTATGTCTCTTAATAACAACTCTAATAAAAGTTGGGTGTCTGTAATGTACAATATGAATAAGCTGAAATACAATTTCTAATATTTTCTGTAGTAAATAATGCATAAGCTAAGAGGGCTTTCACAGTTAAGGTATTCTCTGAAAGTCAAAGATGCTGCCCTCTAGGATTCTGTTAGTGCTATCACTGTGATAAAGACACACACACACACACACACACACACACACACACACACACACACACATGCAGTGCCTGCTTGGCAAGTACTAGGCCCTGAGTTCGATTCCCAGTGCCAAACAGACAAAGAAACAAAAAAACCCCAGAAACAAACAGCTAAGTGCTAAATTTACTATAAAAAATAAATAAATTTCCTCAGACTAACTTATATCCTACTATGTGATACAGGGAAAAATGAGTATTTACCCTCCTCTATCGAGACTGAACTCAAAAGACACTCTTCCTTAGTAAGTCACCAGCATGCTGGCCTATGCGTACTTTGAACTACACTCCCTTGTCCCCAGCTCTACACTCTGCCTTGATCCAAGTCCTGCAGATCACTGCTGCAGCCTCCGAGCACTTCCCTGCCGAACATCTGACCCTCCAAATCCAGCCTCTGTTCTGCTGCCAGATATGGATTACACAGAGTAAACTGGATCACATCTTCTGTTAGAATCTTTCTTTTGTAAGGCCACCCAGATGGGGAAGATCTGACTGGGCTTAGGCGCTCATCACTCTCCCTTCTGCAGTCTCTCACTCAGCAGTCATGTCAACTGTGTCCTGTCCCTAAACCAGGATGCCAATGCTGCTAAGACAGAGTCTCCCAAATGTCTCCTAACTCCACTCACAGGCTGTTTTCTACCCAACCATTAAGTCTCAGAACACCAACAACCCTTCAGAGACACTTTCCTGTACGTTTCTCTGTGTGGCTTTAATCTCTCTTGATTTTTCCTTCCTCATGTTAGCCCCACTGCATATCATCATGTACCCCAGGTAGACAGTAGAATCCACAGAGATCTTTTATCATGATTTTGTCTTTCTATCAATATTCTCTAGGAAATGACCATTAATTAGGGAGCTATTGATTGTGTTTGTTAAAATAGGAACCACTCTAAATTATTATTTTTTTAAATTTTTTAATCTTTATTGGTACATTACATATATGCATCATGATTGCACTCGATAATGGGGATTTGTACCAGTATAAGACACAACTGAATTCTCATTTTTTCCCATAGCCCTACCCACCCTACCACCCCCCCCATATACATAAAATTTGTTTCCTTACTTTTTTGTTACAATCTCATCATTTTTTCCCCCTTCACCCTATTTTACATTGAGCATTTTCTATTTCACAATATATAACATACAATTCTAGGACTCATTTACATCTTCATTTTCTCATACCAGAGAAAAAGATGTGATATGTACCTATCTGTGCCCTATTTATTTCACTTATGAGGATATCCTCAAGGTATGTCCATTTAAGTAGAAATGATTCAAACTTATCATTTTTTATGGCAGAGTAATACTCCATTCTGTAGAAGAACCACAGCTTTTTTATCCAGTCTCTAACTGATGGACACTTGGGTTGTTTCCAAGATGTAGCAATTACAAATTGGGCTGCTATAAACATGGGTGCACATATGTCACTGTGATATGAATCTTTCAATTCTTGTGTATATATACCTAGCAGTAAAATGGCCAGGTCAAATGGGACCTCCAATCCTAGCTTTCTGAGGAATCTCCAAACTGATCTCCACAGGGGTTGTACGAGTCTACAGTCCCACCAACAGTGGAGAAGGGTTTCTTTTTCTCTGCAGCTTCGCCAACATTTGCCGTTGGCTGAATCTGAAATGGCAGCCATTCTATGTGGAGTGAGATAAATCTCAGTGTTATTTTCATCTGCATCTCACGAATGACTAATGATGTTGAGCATTTCTTCATATGCTTCTTAGCTGCTCTTTCTTCTTCCTCTGAAAAATATCTGTTCATTTCAGATGCCCATTTTTGAATTGGGTCATTAAATTTGAGTGGGCTGATTTTTTTTAGCTCATTATATATTCTAGATAGTAGCCCTTTGTCTGAGGAACAGCTGGTAAAGATTTTTTCCCACATCGTTGGTTCCTTTTTGCACTGTTGGTGGTTTCCTTTGCTGTGCAGAAGCTTTTTAAAAGAATGAGGTCCCATTTGTTGTTTTCTTCCGCCAATTCCTGTGCTATAGAAGTTTTGTTCAGGAAATCTTTCCCTAAGCC
>PVIR01038578.1:0-14474 GCA_004026965.1 Petromus typicus | reverse complement strand
TATATGCCACCCCAAATGATAGTCATATATCTGGCTTCTGCTTGACTAGCTCCAATGACAGGGAACTGACTACTTGAGATGCAGCCTTTGCTATGCTTGGCTAGCTTTCATTGCTGAACATTCTTCCTTATGTTGAGTGAAAATTTATTAACTCTATTTTACACATCTTGGTCTTAGCTCTACCCTCTAAAACAATAACTTTAAGTTCATATTCTGTTAACCCTTAAGAATTCACTACTGCCAGATATTTAGTGGAGTCCACATTATGCAGTTAGGGTGGGTGTTTATTCCCTAATAACCACATAGAGCAAATTTATCATGATGCTTTTAGAATAAGTAGACATTTTTTCTAATTCTATATTAGAATCAATAAAAAATAAAAATCAAACTAACATCTTAGAAGAATGTAATTTATTGGTCCGTCTGGATGTATATGCTGAGTATTGATTCAATTTTACACTCTGTGCCAGAAGTAACTCATATGTAGAAATTTCAGAGCAAAGATAATATCACTTATTCAGAAATGACATTGCTCTTACAGAAAATCAAGGAAAAGAAAAAAGGCTTTAACACATGATAAAGATGTGATATGTGACTTTTCCCCACAGATAATACATCTATTGTATAGGCAAAGTATATACATCATATATGATTAAAATACATAATTAAAATAATGATAAAGTTTAATATATGTTTAAAATATATAATTAAGGACATTGAAATGCATAAGATTTTGAGTTTGATCCCTGCAATGAAAATTAAAATAGTTATTAATAAGCCATTAAACAATAAAATTAAGCTTACATAACCAATTTTAATTTTATATTATGTTATAGAATATTAATAACACATAGGTTATTAATTATGTCCATAAATATAAGAAGGGGAGAGTCAATTATTGCAATGTAATTGAATGTAAAGGAGACTTGGAACTTTTTAATGAGGCATAAGAAATGTTTCCAAGTTGTGCTGTTCTGAGTCTTCTAGTGAAAAATTCAAAAGGATACAGACACTTTCCTGTTTTACCAATAAGATATTTGTCTTCTTTTAATTATAACAATGTTGAATGCATATATTGAATAAAGGCATTCATGTTTTTGTGATCATTAGGCTAAAATATTTTACTTGCAGGTGTAGGACATACAATCTGTGTTATTGTAGTTGATATGGTCCAAAACAAGTGCTTGTTTTTGTGTGCAATGAATAAGAAACTGCATGTGGCACATGGCAGTGAACAGTGAAGTTCACAGGATGCTGGAAATGAGCTCACTGAAGCAGCAAAATGAAAATGATGAAACACTGACGACATTGGATTTAGGGTAGTGAGAGTGAACATTTTAGATCTTTCAGTGCTGTGAACAGCTCAGTGTTACATACATGCCATAAGTATGCTATCACTGGCTTAGAGATCTGAGAGGTTATGGCAGGTCCAGGGCACCTCTCCCTGGGCTTCCAGAGCATGAATTACACAATTACCGACAGGGTGCTGAGTCGTATCAGCACATGTCCTTTCATATAATTCACTATTATAATAGAATGTATGAGATACTCTCCATATGCACAAACTTTCTATGGGGTCTAGATGGAGAAGGGTTACTGTAGACCAGGCAGGAGAGTCTGGTGCACATGCCTCCTAGTTTGAGGTCTTGGAATTGCAAAGGCAGGCTCAGGGTTCTTTGTTTTCCTTGTTTCTGCTCCTCAATAGTAAGCCTCAGGACAAAGTTCAGAAGATTGGCCCTTAGGTAATCCCAGTTTAGGTGAATGGAAGACAGTGGTCTGGAAGCAAAGGAAGGACGGTATCCCATATCCCACAGTTGTACTATCTCTTCCACCTATAGCTTACTTTTTAATAGACCCCCAGTTCCTTTTATAGTGAGAGGCTTTAGAAAATAAACATATAAAGTATGAAGTGTTAAAAAATCTTAGTTTAACCTACAAAAATAATAGAGACTTCTTTGTAGCTAGAATATTTATATTGCCATTTTTATTTTATAGGCATTCCCACAATAGGCTCAATCTTTATCTGTGAAGTACTAAAAAATACAGTAAAATAGCGTTGTGGGAATATGCTATGGGACGCTGAAGGATACATTCTTGGAAGTGTTAATGGAGTAAGGAACCATGACTTTTTATGACTGTGGGCCAGCGGGAATAACACACTACAACGGGCTGTCTGATATCACTGAGAACACTGAAGGTTTGCCATCACTGCACTAGCCTAAAACATTAGAAGCACAGCTGGAAGCTGCCAGCCAGTAGGTTCTGGTGCAGTGTCTCTTTTTATATCCAGCCTTTTCCTTTTCTGTTTAATATTACTGTTATTCTAATATTTTTCGATTATACTTTCCAACTGCATGTTTAAGAGCCAGTCACAGTAATACTTGTATTAATTAAAATTATTTTCTCTCTCTTTCCTATGAAGATAAATTGCTTGAATCAACTTCCATTTTTCCTTTGATGGACATATTTTCTGGTGCATTTGTTAACTATGTCAAATGGAATAAGAAATAGCTAACTAAATTGCATCAGCATAGCTCTGGTGTGGGAGGGTTGTCTCCAGAGAGATATAAAGGGAAGGAAGAAAGTCTTGGTTCTGTTCTTTTGGAGGAGCTACAGTCTTCCCCTTTACCGAGGGGACATCTTGGCATCCAGCGCAGACTCCTCAGGCTCCAGCACTGAGGCTGACCCTTCCTATTCCATCACACACCCTGTGATCTCCTGATCCAAACTCTCACAGGACGAGACAGTGATCTTTTAGCTTTTGACTGGATTGTTCCAATCTCCTGTGCACAGACAGATGCCTTGCACTTTTCCACATCTTGACTGTATGTGGACCATGGAAGTCAATCTTGTAAATTCATATATATATATTTGTATATCTTGCATTAAATCTGTTTCTTTAATCAGCACTAACTGATACATGGGTTTTTGCCAGTCCCCAATGAGCCTGTAGTCATAGCAGAGAGAACTGTGTCTGAATCGTTTCTTTTAGTGCCTTGCAATGCATGAAGCATCCTAAGGAAGGATGTCTTAGTGATCAAAGAAACTGATGCTGGAATTTGAGTAGGTACTTAGGGTATTCCTAAATTTATCACCTTACCATAGGATAAGCATAGTTAAAAGGCCCTAAAAACTACTTCGGTAGACTGTTACTTAAGAAATTAAAGTGTTTTGTGTTGCAAACCATCTAATTTACTATTTTCTAGATTTTTTGGAACCATAAAATCATTATATCCCAAGGGCTAATTGGGAGATGTATTATGATAATACTGTACTTGTAATGATTCAAATGATTGGTAACATTTCATCAGTATAAATCAGCTACAATACTATAAAAATCCATACAAAAAATTAAGCAATTTTGTGGGAGAGTATGACATTATATACCTTTAGTTTGTGGAGAAACAATATAAAAACTCTCTTACTTAAGACTAAAAAGGCCATTAACCAAGATTAATGATAGAGATAAAACTATTAAGTACTAATCTACAGGAGACCTACGAGACCTTCAATACATAGATAGCTAATGCAGGTCTGTTTTAATAACTTTTTAATTGTGTGTTAATTATTTATTCATTAAATTGTTTATTCTACTGCTTCATCTTGAGTCTCTAGTGGCTCTAGATAAAGAAATTCAAGTCCCCAGTAGCTTGTAAACAACCAAGAAGGCATTTTTATTGCATTTAAATTAGTTATAAAGAAAAAAAAAACATGTAAGACTGTGCATGGAGCCTTCTCAGACTTCACAATCTTACATTCACTACCTCATTCACAAAACTTATTATTCAAATTTAATATAATGGATTTATTTTTTACTCAAAACTGGAATTCATGTATTTGTCATGAGAAAAGTCAGATTACTTACAATTAGAAATTTTGATGCATTAGATCCATAACTAAACTAACTATATGAACATTTTCTCTTTTTTCAGTTGCTTAGTAGAAGCCAAGGACATGTTATATAATGAAAGATCTATTTAAAGAATCAGTAGTTCAAAATAATAAAATGTGTTCAGATTACTTTAGAATATTATAGACTTACAAAAATAGAGCAAAGTTTTAGGGATTAATATTACACTAGTTTTTAAATATGACTAGGATTTATAAAGACAGGATGGTTATTCTGAGAAGCTCAGAGGCTCTATAGGATTTTTAAGGATAGCACACTTAAAGGACATAAAAGGTAGTAATAGATTAACCTGAAAGGAGGTGAAACTGAAAGTGAAAAATGAAAGTGAGAGCATGCATTTAACATGCAAATAGGGCTGAATGCCAGAATTAAAGTTGTATGTGTCTCCATTTATAGTATGTTGTGTGTGAGAAACTCACTTCAAACTCAAAATGTCTAATGTATCAAGCATCACACTTAGTTACACAGTACATGATAGTGTCAGTTGCTTGCTCTATGATTGACCACCAGCTTATAAGAGAGTACTAGGCTTCAACAGGCTAGATAGAGAAATATCAAAATTCAAATTTGAAAGCTGGCTTCTCTTGGATTTATATTGCTTCACCTTCATTATAAAGATGAATAGTCACTGATAGACATTATAAATCAGGGCCAATCTGTATTTTATAGACAAAAAACTGAGAGTTAGCACATTTTTTTGTGTGTGTGAAAATGTTTTTAGAAACGTTGTCTTTCCTTCAGAAAAATAAGTGGTATCAAAATAAAACATTGATATGAATTTTGATTTCCTGGGGGTAAGATACCACTAATTAAAGAGCTCAGATAAGAAACAGTAAAATTCTAACCAGGAAAATGGCCATGGATTTGGCCACGAGCAGGGCAATTTTGGAAACTACTGAAGTATTTAACTGCTATGATGTGTTTGAAAACTAAATAAATGGTTCAATATGATTTCTAAGTTTTAGCTTGTGGTTGTAACTAAGCTATTAACTAACACAGGAGTCTTAAGAGAAGAAGTAAACGTTTAATCATGCTGAAAGTTCTTCATTTATATTCTTACACATCTAAAGGTTCACTGTGTCTCATCCTTTCAAAACTTCCTGTTTTACTGCAGCATAGACTTTGAACAAGGAGTACATTAGATTTTTTGTTTGTTTGTTTGCTTTTGTTGTTTTTGTTCTTGTTTTTTATTTTTTAACCGGGACGAGTTTGTTGCAGCATTTAAAATGTGAAGAAAGGGGAGTGGTCTAAGAAATTCTAAGATTTGATTTCTTGACACGTTCACTATTTTTCGAAGTCCTTTATTTTCCTGTTTATTTTCAGTAAAATTACTAAATGACATTTAAAAAACACACCTAGGGTCTATATTACTAAAATGACAAGCATAAGCTTAAGGAATCATAGGAACCCATGGAGCATCTTATTAGAGTATCCTATTAGAATATCAAAATGAACAATTATCCATTTGGACTGGAACATGCATTTGTTTTCATTTTTTCTCTATTCATTATTCTATAATAAGCATTTTGAGAAGTCATGATTTAGAACAGCTTCTAAAAACTTTTTTTAAAAAGATCAACTTATTTATTGGATATATATATATATTGAACACAGTTGAAATGAGAATTTGTACTAGTATGACATGAATTAATTCTCATTTTTTCCTATTAACCTGCCCCCCTACAAACTCCACACCTATATACATAAGCTTTGTTTCCTTTTTTTTGTCATCACAGTTTTTTCCCCATGTTTCTTATCCTTATCCCCCTTTACTCTTTGAAACTTTTCTATTTCACAATATTTATTATATACTCTAGAACTCATTTACATCTTAAGATCATCATACTAGAGAAAAGACATGCTATTTGCACATCTGCAACCTATTTATTTCACTTGTGAGTATGTCCTCAGGGTATGTCCATGTGAGTATAAAAGAGTTAAACTTATCATTTTTTTTAGCAGAATAATACTCTATTTTATAGAAAAAAACTCATCTTCATTAACCATTCTGCAGATGATGGGCATATAGGTTGTTTCCAGGATTTAGCTATTACAAACTGAACTGTTATAAACATGGGTGCACATATGTTGCTATGATATGAATCTTTTAATTCTCTTGTGTATATCCCTAGCAGAGAAATATCAGGGTTAAATGGAACTTCTAATCCTAGGTTTTTGAAGAATATCCCTACTGATCTCCATAGTGGTTGTAAATGTCTACATTCCCACCAACAGATGAGAAATATTCCTCTCTTCCCACTGCCTTGCTAGCATTTGTTACTGGTTAATTTTGAGGTAGCAGCCATTCTTTGTGGAGTGAGATGAAATCTCAGTGTGGGTTTCTTCCCAATCTTTCAAATGACAGTAATGCTGAGTGTTGCTTCATATGCCTCTTGGCTGCTTTTACTTCTTCCTCTGAAAAGTGTCTGTTTATTTCAGATGCCCATTTTAAAAATGAGTCTTTAAATTTGAGGAGGCTGATTTTTTAAAGCTCTTTATATATTCTAGATAGTAGCCCTTTGTCTGAGAAACAGCTGGTAAAAGAATGTTTTCCAATATTGTTGGTTATTTTTTCATTGTGCTGGTGGTTTCTTTCATTGTACAGGAACTTTTTAATAAAATGAGATCTCAGTTGTCAATGTCTTCTGTTAGTTCTCGTGTTATAGAGGTTTTGTTCATAAAGTCTTTCCCTAAGCCAGCGTCTCCAAAATTCTCCCTAACCTGTTTTAGCTCAAGTGATTACTTCCTCACTCCAGGCTTCTTCTCTGTCATAAAATCCTTTTATATAAATAAAATTCAAAGGATTTATTAGAAAACTTATTTCAATCAGGATAAACATTCTGACAGGATCTGAAATAACAAGATTATTTATTCATTAGATTGCATGTCTTTGTGGACTGTCAAAAACTTATTTAATTTCATTTCACTAAGTTATAAAGTTGATGCTACATCTGTCGTCTAGGGTATCAGTCAAAATTTTAAGGAAAAAAAGATCAGATAAATTGCATATTGAAATTCAGATATTTGCACTTGTGGGTAGGTGTAAATTTTGATCTTAGTTCATTAGTCACAGGAAGCCATGGAGTCTTGTCCATCTCATGGTTGGGCTTACAATCCTGTTCCTTTCTCCTTCAGGAAAATTGCTCTCAAACAACCCTAAAAACTAGTCCTTTCTCTTTTACTCCAAAGCCAAAGAAAAGCTTTAATGATAAATTAAATTTTATGTAAAATTATTAAAATATATAAATCCTATTTCAGCCCATCAGGCAAGACTAGTTCATGAAAGGTAGCATGGCCATAGACTGTAGTGTACCCATATCATTGCATCTAATAACAAGTTTCACATTAGTGAGTTTCATTGTGACTGAAGTCACTTAGGACCTGGATAAAATTTCTCCATTAGTTGTCTTATATTCTTGAAATAAAAATGTACTATGTCTAAATAACTTAAATTGTGGATGGTGTTATTTTCAATACTGAAGATAAATAATACATCATGTTGCAAGGAATATTTGAACCCTGAATGCAGTGTTACAAAATTACACATTTATTAATTTGTCAGAGTCTTCACCTCAGAAAGGTGATTCTCTTTAGAACTCAGCATTATTTCCCAATAGTATCTTGTGTTGATTGTGTTGATAATTTTAAGTTCCAGTTAGACATTTGGGAATAATATGAGTTAGTACAATAGATCAAAATTAGTGATTTGCAATTGCAGGATATTCTGCAGTATTACTTCATTTATTTATAAAATTTTCTGTGTATAGTTTTATGGTCACTTGAAATGTAGGAATAATTCCTTACATTGACAACTTACTGTATTTTGAACGTTAATACTTTAATTGTGCCACTTGTACAAAATTACTCAAAAAGACAACTAAGTTTCACAAAAGGCAAAATTTAATTTTGATTTGCATACATACTAATGTAAAATTATGAACAATATTATTTAAAATTTATCCTATTTAATTTCATAAATTAAAAATTATTAAATACAAGTAATTTATTGAACACAAATATAAAATTATTTGAATTTATTTGAGATGACAAAATTAGTTACTATCTAAAAAATTTGTTGAAGTAGCAGAGTAAAATTTTATTGACAATTTAAACTTTCAAATAAAAATAAATATGCTTCTAAGTTTTATATGAACTCAGTTGTGAAAATATGATAAGTATGTAATTGCAGATTTTAAAAATTAAGATCAGGGATACACTATTTTGTATAACAAAAATATGTATTCAATGTATATGTATATAGATGACATATTTTATGTAGATTATATATTTATTTGCTTGTCCAATCAGAATATGTGAATATGGAGTGAAATCATAAAATTCTTTCTGTTTTTCTAACTTACAGAAAATATCAGTTTTATTCAAGTATTTAATTTTATTAATATAGCTATCCACTTTTCAAGGTAAGTGGATTCTTTTTTTGTGATTTATTATTTTAATTTTTGACTTTTCTATGCCTAGAGTTACATGTGCTTACTGTGGGTCAAACTTTTATAGACTTGTGCAATATGTCCCTATCTCATATAATATTATTCAATTTGTTCTGCCATATTCTTCTGTGTTCAAGATATCCCATTGTTTCAGTTTCCCTGAGCTGACAGGGCAGCTATCAAATCTTTTCTATCTATGTTCATCACTTAGAATAAAGACTGGATGAAACAAGACCTTCCACCCGTTTTGAAAGACCTGAAAAATCCAGATATTTGAAGAAAGACCACAAAGAGCACAGCAAATTTGTAAGTAACTTTACCTGAGTTTCTTCTTTTACTGATATGTTATGACAAAAACTCTTTCTGGGGACAAAATGTATTATTATTTTCCAAACTACTACTACTTGAGAATTAAAAGAAAAATGTTACCAACGAAGTTAATGAACTTGTTCTATTTACTAAAACTGTTATTCATGTTGATCTCAATTTTCTTTTACAGGAACACAACATCTCTGAGCTTCACAATCCTTTTCTCTGAGAAGATATATTTAACTTATGATGACATCCAACTTGCTTGAAAGTATTAAAGCAGATGGGTATTTTGGGACATAAATAATCAATTAGATGAATTTTCAAAAATTATAATTTCAAAAACATTACATCTACTATCCAAAATAGAAAAAACATTGATGGGAGATTAAAGGTTTTCTGCATAGCTGGAAACTCTTCATTAAAACACTAGGTACTATATTCAAGGATTTTGGTTGAGAAAATACTTACTGATGTTATATTGCACTGACACTAGTAGTTGGAATGATGTGGGTGTTATGCGAACAAATCTATAAGCCAGAATGAATTTTATTTTTAAAGCAATTCAAGTCTATAGATACCTTAAACAACAACAATAGCAAAGTAAAGAAGATTGATGTTCTAAACATAGGAGATAATTTAGGGAAATATTTGTTTAAAATAATAGCATAAACATCAAAAACTTATGCATACAATATGCATAAAAGAACAAATATATTACAGGACAAAATTCATTCTAAAATCAATTCCATTTTAAAATCTTATATTCACATTGCTACTCTCAGTCAACAGATATTTTATGTTTAAAATGGTTATATATTTCACTTTAGTTTTTCATTTAGCAGTTTTTATTGTGTTGCTGACTGAGTTTAGTAACTGCTGATATGGGAACTACGAGCTTTTTCTTTTCAGTTCACAGTTTTTCACTATCAATTTTACCAGGGCCTCTTGCTAACAAATTATTGCTGTATTTTTTTGCAAAGCATAAAACATGTGAAAAAAATCAATACAGCCCTAAAAGTAAATAACTCTTAATCTTATCTACGATCAGCTCATGAAAGTTATCCTTATAGCAAAAGATTAAAAGATCATGAAAGAAAAAAAAAGAAAGGGTTCAAGTGCCATTGTTGTTACTTTTTATATGTCAACACTTTTTGATTTAGGTATATTATTTTTTAAGAGGACAGCATAAAGGGATTATGTTTGCTATTGTTTTAAACTATATTTTAATAAAATTATAGACTTTCCCTGGTGTGTTCTGTCCTTGGAAATATTAGTGTATTAATTTTAAAAAATATTAATAATAACAGTAGCACTTTGTTTAATGTTTTTAGTGCTAATTATGTAAAACACTTACTTTTTTATGATTCTATCGCGTGACTATTTAAATTCTATATTTGATTACTATTGAAGTTATTCTAACAACACATCTTTCAGTGGAAATGATAATAAAGTTAATTTCCCACAATTCAGTACCACTGGTGAAGAAACATGAATAAACATTTTTAGTATTATAAATTGATTTTGAAAAATTGGTCTACTTATGAATCAAGTGAGGCATGGTCACGCATACCTGTAATCCTAGTACTTAGGAGGCTGATGCAGTACAATTAATATGAATTTGATATTAGCTTGAGTTATGTAGTGAACTTAAGCCCAGCTTGAACTACATAATGTGATCCTATCTCAAATAAATAATAAAAAACAAAGAATCAAGAACTTCTTAGGTTTTATTAGATAATATTTTATTTCAAATTTGTACATTTTAATTTAATTGTTCTACTTCTGAAATATTATATTTAATAAGCAATACCATTGATTATTTTGCCAATTTTGTATTTTTTGATTAAATTGAAAACTTAGTAAAAATAATTTTGACCTTCCCATGGAAAGGTTTTTTTTGTATATCTATGTTTGGTAGAAAGTCATTGGACCAAATAGAGGATAAGATAGATTTAATATATATCTAATTGACAAATATTTGCTTTAAGTGAGTCCCAATAAGATGTGTTAGAAAATCTGGAGCATTTTTTCTTAATATTTTAGATTATCTTTATTGATACATTATGAATACACATGGTAATCACATTCAACATTAAGAGTTTGTACCAGATTATGACATGGCTTGTTTCTCATTTTTCCCCTTTTCCAGTCCTGCATCCCCCCACCCCCTAAGTCTTTGTTTTCTTCTTTCTTTATTATTACCACATTCATTTTCTCCTCATTATTTACCCTTACACTCTTTCCTTTTAAGTATTTTCTACTTCACAATATCAGTACATACTGTGACTCACTTACAACTTCATATTCTCATACCAAAGAAAAGATATAATATTTACACATCTGTGACCTTTTTATTTTGCTTATGAGGATGTCCTCAAGGTACATTCATTTGAGTATGAATGACTCAATCATCATTTTTAATGACAGAGTAATACTCCATTTATAAAAGAACCACATCTTCTTTATCCAGTCTCCAGTTGATGGACATTTGGATTGTTTCCAAGACTTAGCAATCACAAACTGAGCTGCTATAAACATGGGTGCACACATGTCACTGTGAAATAACTCTTTTAATTCCTTTTTTTATGCCTATCAGAGCAATGGCTGGGTCAAATGGGACCTCCATTCCTATTTTTTTGAGAAATCTCCACACTGATCTCCACAGAAGTTGTAGTAGTATATATTCTCACCAGCAGTGGAGAAGGGTTCCCTCTTCTCCGCAGCCTCGCCAACATTTGGTGCTGGCTAATTCTGACATGGCAGCCATTCTTTGTAGAATGAGATGAAATATCAGTGTTGTTTTCATCTGCATCTCTCAAATGACTAATGATGTTGAGCGTTTCTTCATATTGGAGCACTTTTTTCACTGGCAACCTCGTTCATAAAAATATTTTCTAGTGTTGTTAAAATTGTATGCTCCTAAATTACTGATAATTTACTTTATGCTGAACCTCCTCAAGGCTGCAAAATACACCACAAGGCTGCAGAATATCCAATTATAGTATGAGCATCTAAGAAAGTACTGCATGATTTGGCATGTGGTGAATGAGTTTTCAGGTGGTACCAAATAGGCAGAGATATGGAGAAAATATGAAATACTTTCCCATAAAATATACTTGAAATTTCTGCCAAACTATAGAAAGCTGCTAAGCCTATTAAGGCAAAAATACATTTCAATTGTGTTGGGGTCTGTAAAATCTAGCAGCATGAAATAATTATAACTGGTAATTTGATCATCTTTGCATTTGCATATGTCAATATGGAAATACAAATTCTAAGCTTCTGCTATAAATTCATTTAAATTTGGCAGCTATGAAATCTCATAACCTCACAAATCCATTTCTATTTAAAGTGAGAAGGGTTTCCTTCTGAATGTTTAGATAAAATAAATGTCCCATCTGTCTATGTTCTATATACCCATAGAATCTAATTACACTATGTAAATGGTCTTATCTAGAATCAAATGGAAATGTTGCTTTGAAAATCTGTGTGTAAAAGCTCAAACATATATAAATAGTATAAATTAAATTCTGATAAATCTAGAAACTCTAGTATAAGATTATGTGAAAAATGCAGTGCTCTTGCACAGTGGTTCTGTTATTTTAGATTCACTTACTGATTCCTTTAAAGCAGATTTTGAATTCCACATAGAGAGTTTCTGATTCTGTAATTTTAGTGTGCTATCAAAAATCTAAAAACCACTCTATAGATAATGTGATACAACTAGGGCAGGAACTCCATTTGAGTTAAAATATTCAAACTAGTTTTGTTTTCAGAAGGTTGTTTATATATTACTTTAAACCAAACATTCCTGATAGAAGAAACTTACAAATAATGTACTATGATATTCTAGATCGTATCTTAGTTTTAGGAACTGGAAAAGTTGAAGCACAATGATATTGAAGAAGGCACTGAATGCATAACTGAAATTTCTTTTCAAACAACATGGGTGATAGAAAGGTGGAAGATATGGAGGAAATACTAGGTGGAAGATATGAGAGTTTTTTAGAAGAAATGTTTCAGTGGGCAACAATGATAGAATATCAACAAAGATATTCCAAGTTAATAAAAATACCATATGGAGTTAAGTTGTAAGTTATATCTAGTACAAAGAAATAGACTGGAAGTCGTTACCTCAGTCCTTGCAATGTAAATTTGAAAATTGGTGAGCTGTCTGTTCTACTGCAGAACTGATGTTAAGGGTGAAATCATCACCATAAAACTTGATTTATAAATAATCACACAAAATTGTACTCAAAATCATTTTTCTTGAAACAAAACTTACCAGAGTCATTTAACTGGTGATGTCCATGAAGTGCTGAAGGTTGATTGTGGAGTACCACAAGTTTGAAGCATCTCTGGAAGCACCAGAGAAGATCTTTGAAGGTTCTTTACACACATTACTTGCAAGAACTCAGGTTGTTGAGGTAAATAGCCAAGAATAATCTGAGATAGAGGGATAGAAATAGTAACTGATATGAAAAATTCACAATATATCCTCTATAACAAAACCTTGATCTGCAATATACAAAACATTTTGATGGCCTTACCACTTATAGACTGAAGGAAAATTATTCTGTTTATCACAGTTACAAAGTATGACAATGCCTAGTTAGTAGATGGAGCAAGGAGTAATCTCATTGATTACTGGTAAAATGTAAAATGGCCCAATCATGTTGAGGATAGCTTGATAGTTTCTTACAAAGCTAAACAAGCCTGATCATTACATTCCTACATTTGAATTCCTAGACATGTACTCAAATCATTTGTACACATATGTCTATGAAAAAAAATTGCACAGTATTTGTAGAAGCTTTATTATTCATTATGAAAAAAAAGAAAAGGAAAGGAAAATAACCAGCATGTTCACTGGTAAGAGAATGAAAAAAAAAAAAAAGCCTGATACTTCAGTAGTGAAAAAGTTATGTCGTTAACCCTTAAATGGCAGACAAAATGCTATCTTTCCAAGTTAGAACATGTCATCCTCTAAAAAATATATGTATTTTTCAATTCCAATTATATGGCAGTCTACAAAAATAAAAACTATAGGAAAATAAAATTAGTGTTTGATGGATGATGAGAGTAAAACAAATGAAAAGTTCAAGAGATTTTTATTTAGTGAAATTATCTTTCATTATATTATGACAATCGATTCATGAAAATATACGTTTGTCAAAATGCATAGACTGTTATAACAGAAACTTTAATATCTTCCAGTTAAAAGTATTTAGGAGGCAAGAAATCATAGGACCGAAAGCACAATATGACTAACCAATCTTACTATACTTTGAAGTATGAGACTATCACAACAAAAGATGTGGAGGAAAAGATATAGTTCTGTAATCACTGAAAATGAGCATAGTCTGTTTGACTAAAGGCAAAGGAATGACACATAAGCACAATACAATGGCTGGAAAAACTGTTACCAGGAAACTATAGGTGAATAATTATGATATTGTTATACTGCATATTGGAATTGGACAATTATGTAAATAGATGGCAGATCAAGGAATCATGTTTTTCATGGAAGAGAGTTTACAAAATAAGCAAGAACAGAAAGCTGGAAAATTAATGCAGTATTGGATTAAACTTATAGATAGACCTCAGAGTTTCATATTCACATATTTGTTTATACAATTTTATATGTGTTTATATAGAGATTGGTACAGATACATGTATTCCTTACCTAAGGCAGATAAGTAAACTTAAAGATGTCAATATTATAATAAATATGTAGAGACCAAATCTATTGGTTAAAAATAACTTCATCTACTTCTAAAGAATCTAGAAATCCTTCAAAAAAA